>JASSUY010032612.1:0-12154 GCA_032466535.1 Forpus xanthops | reverse complement strand
GGTAGCAGTAGTGATTTATGTTATACCTTAGTTACTAAACTGTTCTTATCTCAACCTGTGGGAGTTGCATTCTTTTGTTTCTCCTTCCCACCTCCCCAGGACTGGGGAAGAAAGAGGGGGAAGTGAGTGAGAGAGCGATTGCGTGAGTTTGAGAGCCTTAAACTACAACATGAAGGCATGTAGAAAATGACTGGTGGGGAGGGGGAGAGGAATTATAAAATAAGTTTTTGACAAACCAATGTATAAGTTTTTCTGGTAACTTCCTTATTAAACTTTTCCCAAGTTAAAAATTATCCACTTATTTTACCCCTAGTCTTTTCCTCCCATGTGATCTTTTAACTTTTTCCCCTGCCTCTTTGATATCAATTGGTCAACAAGCTTTCAGAAATGTTCATTTTGTCTTCATGGACCACTTTATCTACTGCGTTAACTACTTTCCGCCAACATTTAAGAGTGAGTATAAAAGCAGAGTTCTTGCAGGAGTGCTGGCTATTACAATGGGCATCTGCGCATATTGAAACAATAAAACATCTGGGAAGTGTCATTTTTAACTGGCATTTCAGAATTGATTTATATTTATATTCTGTTACTTGCTTGGAAGATAAAAGAGAAATTTTTGTTTCCAACTGGTTAGGTCTATTTGTGGTTATTTAAAACAGAATAATTGAGTTTAGTTTATAAGAAATGGTACTGTTTAGTCGGTGATCGGAACAGCTAATTCAGGGTTTTATCACCTGATACATGAAGCTGTAGGAAAACAGCAAACAAAAATTGCTGGGTCAAAAAGCATGTGAAAATAGAGTTATAAACACTGAAGTATCAAATGTAAGTAAGTACTTCTGAATCCTCAGAGGAGTCCCTAGAAGGAGGATGCTACAGAACCTCTTGTGTTTTATGTATGCTGGGGCAAGGATCATTTCCATTTCTTGTCTCTGATATTTACAAGATTTTCTACTATTTCGCCACATTTTTGTTTGGTTTATTAGTTTTTTTTTCCTCCCTTCTGCTCTCCCCATGGTTAACATGTTTATCTCTTGCTGTGTTGGCAAATAACCGCTCAGCAGGCAAATGCCTAATGCAAGAACATGGCAGAAGTTCAGGCTGATGACTCAGAACTCCACAGGAAAGCATTTTCTCTGCTGTCACTGCTCAGTGACAATTGATAGGCTGCTTTAAAGGAGAACTGTGCTTTCTTGTATCATTGCTGGATGATGGAGGGTTTGGTTTTAATGGGTTTCTATTACTATGTGAGACTGATGGTCTACCTCCTAGCATAATAAGAAAATAAGGATTCCCCTCAGTAATTCTCCTACCACATAGAGTAGATGCTGCGTAGATCTCATTTTACATTTTGAAATACGAGCCCTTGGGTTTTATGGAAAGCTAAAATAGCAACAAGCTGCAGATTAAGAGCATGTGTGGGATGTGTGGAGTATTTTTTTTTATCTCCCCAGTGCACTCTTTTTGGTTGAGGACAGATAAGATTAAGTGACATATGAGGGACAGGGCAGTGAATGTACTTTACACCCTCTGCTGAGGCTGAAGGATGCCTGTTTGTTCACTTCAGAAGGGAGTGGAGGAGAGAGACTTTCCCATGCTGTGGTGAAGTCACTCACTGTCTTGCATCCACTTTTTACTATAGGCATTCCACTGGAATTTAAAGGGGGTAATGGAGGAGTAAATTAGCCTTTTTTTTTTTTTTTTTATTGGATTTGTGAATTTAACCCAGTAATATAACACTCAAAGGATTACTGTCCCTTTATGGAGCATGATTGGTATGAATAATTAGTATTAGCAATGACAAAATATTGTGATTAATACAAGCTTGTTGCATTTGGTCACTGAGACATGAAGTATTTACCAACTCATGCTATCTTTGGATTTATTCCTGTTCTCGAATTGCATGCTTTCTTCAGTGGTGCCTCAGGCTTGCTGGGTTAAATGATGTCTGAAGAAGGCTTTAGCATTCACTGTTTGACTGCGTTATGTGGAATTAAATGTGCTTAAGGATACAGTATTATGGGTAGTTATGAACAAAATATAACTGCAGTATAAAACACTAATTTAATTATTGTGTTTTTCTTAAGCAAAACTTTTATGTCAAGATTTATATGTTGATGTTAGTCATGCATGAAAACCTGTATGAATTAGATTCTCAAAGCTGCTATAGAATCATCGAATCATAGAATAGTTAGGGTTGGAAAGGACCTTAAGATCATCTTGTTCCAACCCCCCTGCCATGAGCAGAGACACCTCCCACTGAACCATGTCACCCAAGGCTCTATCCAACCTGGCCTTGAACACTGCCAGAGATGGAACATTCACAGCTTCCTTGGGCAACCCATTCCAGTGCCTCACCACTCCTACAGTAAAGAACTTCCTCCTTATATCCAATCTAAACTTCCCCTGTTTAAGTTTGAACCCGTTACCCCTTGTCCTCTCACCACAGTCCCTAATTAAGAGTCCCTCCCCAGCATCTCTATAGGCCCCCTTCAGATATTGGAAAACTGCTATGAGTTCTTCGTGCAACCTTCTCTTCTCCAGGCTGAACAGCCCCAACTGTATCATCCTATCTTCATAAAGGAGATGCTCCAGCCCCCTGATCATCCTCGTGGCAATCCTCCAGACTTGTTCCAACAGTTCCATGTCCTTTTTATGTTGAGGACACCAGAACTGCAGACAATATTCCAAGTGAGGTCTACAGGTTGTACTTAAATAATATTGATATGTAAGTGTCATGGGTTCAGGAGCAGCAGTCGTCTTTCCCCTTTAAGTAGTAGCTGCTGCAGCACTGTGTTTTGGATTTTTCGGCTTGGGAGAAGTGCTGATAATACCAGTGTTTATAGTTATGGCTTAGAATGTTTAGGCTGGCCAAGGACATTTTGAGTTTCATGCTCTGCCAGGGAGGAGGGGAGCCAGGAAGAGGCTGGGCGGAAGCAGAGACAGGGCACCTGACCCAAACTGACCAAAGAGGTATTCAATACCACAGCACGTCATGCCCAGGATGTAGAAACGGAGAGGGCAGAGGCCCGAAAAGATGGTGGTGTAGGAGGGTATGCACGGCATGGCCGGGATTTGGTATGAGGTGGTGGGGTGCACTGCGTAGTTGAGCTCAGTATCAGGTGATGAGGGGGCACTGTGTTGCGCGGCTAAGTATCAGGGGAAGATCTATTGCATTCTTTTTTTTTCCTTGTATTTCTCTTGTATTATTATTGGTGGTAGCAGTAGCAGTTTGTGCTATACCTTAGTTACTAAACTGTTCTTATCTCAACCTGTGGGAATTGCATTCTTTTGATTCTCCTTCCCATCTCCCCGGGACTGGGGAGGGAAAAAAGAAGGGGGAGTGAGTGAGCAGAACTGTTTGAGGCCCCCAAACCATGACAACAGGGAAAATGGATGACCCAGGCAACTACATAACAGACAGTCTCAACTCTCTGCCTGGCAAAATCTTGTGACAGATTCTCCTGGAAGGCATACTAAGGCACATGAAAAAGAACTTCACTAAGAGGAAATCCTGCTTGACCAATCTGGTGGCCTTCTACGATGGGACTACAGAACTAAAGGGCAAGGGAAGAGCAGTTGGTGTCATGTACCTGGCCTTATGCAAAGCATTCGACACTGTCCCACATGGCATCGTTGTCTCTAAATTGGAGGGACAACAATTTGATAGACTGACCTCTCAATGGATAAAGAACTGGCTGGATGGCCGCACGGAAGGTGTTGTGCTCAATGGCTCAATATCCAACTGGAGACAAGTAATGAGTGCTGTACCTCAGGGATTGGTGTTGGGACCGGTCTTGTTCAACATCTTTGTCAGTGGCATGGACAGTGGGATTGAGTGCACCCTCAGCAAGTTTGCTGATGACACCAAGCTGTGCGGATTCGGTTGATATGCTGGAGGGAAGGAATGCCATCCAGAGGGACCTTGATACACTTGTGAGGTGGGCTAATGCCAATCTTTTGAAATTTAACCATGCCAAGTGCAAGGTCCTCCACCTGGGCTGGAGCAATCCCAGGCACAGCTACAGGTTGGGCAGAGAAGAGATTCAGAACTGCCCTCCAGAGAGGACTTGGGGGTGTTGGATGATGAGAAAATGAACGTGAACTGGCTTCAGTGTGCTCTTGCTGCCAGAAAGCCAACTATATCCTGGGCTGCATCAAAAGGAACATGACTAGCAGGTCAAGGTAGGTGATCCTGCCCCTGTACTCTGCTCTCATGGGACCTCACTTGGAGTATTGTGTGTAGTTCGGCAGTTCTTCCATGTCCTCAGCATAAAAAGGACATGGAACTGTTGGAACAAGTCCAGAGGAGGCCCACAAGGATGATCAGGGGAGTCGAGCACTTCCCGTATGAAGACAGGCTGAGAAAGTTGGGGCTGTTAAGCCTGGAGAGGAGAAGACTGTTGGAGATCTCATAGCAACCTTCCAGTATCTGAAGAGGGCCTATAGGGATGCTGGGGAGGGTCTCTTCAAGAGGGACTGTAGTGAGAGGATAAGGGGTAAAGGGCTCAAACTTAAACAAGGGAAGTTTAGATTGGATATAAGGAGGAAGATATTCTTTACTGTTTGGGTGGTGAGGCACTGGAATGGGTTTCCCAGGGAAGTTGTAAAAGCTCCATCGCTGGCAGTGTTCAAGGCCGGGTTGGACACAGCCTTGGGTGGCATGGTTTAGTGGGAGGTGTCCCTGCCCATGGCAGGGGTGTTGGAACTAGATGATCTTGAGGTCCTTTCCATCCCTAACTATTCTATGACTCTATGATTCTATGATCAGTCATTAGCAGCTAGAAAATTACTTAAACAGTATCATATAGAGAGCATAAGATGCAGCAGATGCAGGAAAATGGTACTTCATATATTCTTAATTTTGCATGGTTTATAAATAATGGCCTCTGGGATTAATATTTTTCTCACAGTTAATGAACACCTTGCTTTAAGGTCAAACTCCTTCTGGATAGTCATTACCTGTCAAGAAATGCTGACCCCACAGGTCATTCTTACTGAAGTGCTGTATAATGCATAAAATAGTTATGTATATGATGAATATCTCTGCAATAAATACTTAAATGAAGTGCTTAAGAAAAGTTTATGGGTTATTCTTGAGCAAATGCTTTGGCTGGGTGAGGAAGTTGGCACAAGGAGGGACTGTGAGCACTTGCACACAAGGGCAAACCAGATTAAGTTTTTTTATTCTCTTATAAAAAAAAAATGGAATTATGGTTTAGTATTAGCAAAGATGAGGGATACTGAAGGTGCAGAAGAGACTTCAGTTTGAAACCCTGCCCTTTCTGTAGGAGGAATGGTGTGTTGCACTGCAAAATAAATAGAAAACACTGCCAAATATTCTCTGCGCCACAGAGGCACGTGTATGGAATCAAAGCATCTATTTTGCTCACCCTTATATTTGTATGGATAGTTCAGGCACTTTCCTTAGGAGTAAAACCTTTTTTATCTCTAGTAAAGCTATATGTGTCCAAAGAGTGTCCCTGAATTTCAAGCAGTAAGGCTTCTTGCTTTTGCCAGTCAGAAGCGTTGATGGAGGAGAAGGTTTTTTCCTCCTGACACCTGATAAGAGGTTGCTATCAGGCACATCTACTCTGAATTCAGAACACTGGATTATCTACCATGTATAGATATATCTGGGCAGCTATCACTCTTTAAAATGTAAATGGTCGCAGTGCCCACTTTTGCTTAGTAATAGCTACTAAGATAGAGGACACATCTAGCAAGCGAGTATTCAGGATTCATTTCCTTCCTAAATCTCAAACGAATTCAGTTTACCTTACCCATTTTCCAAGTAAGTGTTTATCCTAAAGATTCTAACATAATCAAAGCTTGAAGCACCATCAAAAATTCTTGTGGAAATAGGACTGCTGCATAAGCAAGTAAAAAAAAAGCAAGTACCCAGAAGTCAAATGCTTAGCCAACTATTCAACTTCTTATGTGAAGCATTAAGCATGGAGGAGAAAGTTTTTTTTTTTCTGGTTCCTACTCTGAGTTCTGCATTGCTTTTTTGTGTCAGATCAAACACTTAATCAAAAGAAAATGCTCAGAAAAGTCTCCATGTACAAATACTGCACTACACAGACACTAATTCTGTGAACAAAAGCATTGGGCTTCTCCAAGATGTTGGGTATCTCCTCACCATATATCCAAAATGCAAGGAAGGCTGATCAAAATTTACACTACCAGCTTCCTACAATGATGCACTTCTGTACAGCACCACTTCAAATACTGGAGTTTGGTCACTGCGTAGGATGATTTGTTTTAACTGGAAATTAACTAACTAACAGGGACAATAGATGTCACTGCTAACTGTAGTCCATGATATTGCACATCCACTTTCTAAATTAGAATATAAATGCTTAAGGTAATTAATTCTGAATAATTAGTAATGTTGATGCATTGAACTGATAATAACTGATTGAATTTATAAAAAGGATTCACCATTTACTAGTGGGTCTTTAGTGAATAAACTTAGTTTTATTGTCTAAAACTGATCTGGTTTGTCAGCCTTTTAAACAGTCACATCACAGTGATCTCTGATTTCCTAACTGCTAAATAGTTATGTTGAAACACTATAAATACTTATCTAAGAAATGCTTGTTATCAAAATCGAATAGAAGGAAGATTTACAGAGATTCACTGGAGGGTAGCTGCCAGAAAAGATGTTACATTTACAAAAAATGGTCATTGCCAGAAAGGAACTCAGAGATGACAAGCATAACTAAGATCTTTTTTTTGAAATGCCTCTAAAAATGTATCTGGTATGACAAGTGAATCCTATTAGGCATCATACCGTCAAAATAAAAGAGTAAAATGAGTGATTGTTAATTGCCAGGAAGACAGATTTTTGTTGGTGTTTTATTTATCTTCTATAGATATTTAATTTAGTGTCATTTTTTCAGACAAAAATCTAGACTGACTGATGTGTGGTCCACCCTTTGAGCTATGACAGGAAGAAGGAATGATCTTAGTTGAAGACTAACCTCTAGGATATACCCAAAAGTTTTGGACTTGAGTATATAGACCACAGACCAAACTGGAAATAAAAATTAAAAGAGCTAATAAACCAATATATTGTATTTAATATATAACCCAGATTTATGTTCCAAATCATTTAAGACTAGAGACTTTACATACTTTAAACCTCCCTTCCTGCATTTCATAGAACTATGTAGGGCAGAACATTCACAGGCCCTCACAGATGTGACTCAGACAGAGAACTGCGATGCTGCCACATACTTTATGGATACTGTGAAAATAAAAAAAAAAAAAGAAATCTTTCTGTATTCAAGTGATGTACACATTATAAGCAGTAACCCCCATAGCATTTATGATTTGCTAAATGTAAAGCTCAAAGACCTCCATATAAAAAAAAAAAAATAAAGAAAAAAAGAGGTCAATTTTACCAAAATATATATTACCTCTGAATGCCTTTGTGCAGTGTGGTCAAAGTTTTGATAGTTTTGTTCCCTGTAATTATGGTTAGAATTTCAAGAGGCAGTGAAACAGGTGAGAGGCCACCATAGAACAGTTAGGTTTAGAAAGGATCTTAAGATCATCTAGTTCCAACCCCCCTGAAGTGGGCAGGGACACCTTCCACTAAACCATGACACCCAAGGCTCTATCCAACCTGGCCTAGTCTGAGATGCGGAAGTTCAACTTTCTCATCAAAAGTGCTAACATGACCTAGTATGTAGCTCAATAGCCTTTGCATGAAGAGATTAATGCTATGGATATTATATCTCAAAACTATGAGTTTGAGAATCTTCAGGACCACTCCTAAAACAAAAAGTCTCCTTGCATTGGGGTTGCAAAATGTAGATACAAAGATGTACCTTAGGTCTAGATTATATTATTTTGGTGAAAAAGAATGCTCACTTGTTTCTGATGGAATTTGAGACCCTTAAGTTTCCTTAAGGCAAGAACAGAATTTTCTTAGGTGGATAAAATGTATGTAGATTAATAGAAACTCAATGTAAGGCTTAAACCCCACCCTGAGCATCAGGATCAAGGGATTAAGGACATGAGTATTTTTACAGATGATTCTTAAGGTTAATGGTCAAGTTCTATATAAACAGTCTCTGACATTTAGGACAGATACATGAAGTTGTACACTACCAAATACCCTATCAGAGCTTCATCAATAGAAGTGGTAGGATGGGTATCCAGACAGGGATGCAGAAAGGTGCCATTCATGTTCATGCACAACCCCCGCCCCAATACAGGACATCTTACTAAATCTACAGACATTCTGCACATAAAGAATGATGGCATTGCTCTGTACAATGCATTTTCAGGCCTTGAGTAATTTGTTCTTGTGCAATTTGAACAGTAGTTTAAAAGTTCTTCTCACTAAACTTGTTTGTTTCACAACATTTATTTCCTTTTATATGTTTAGGGAATGCTATGTTAAAGTAATGATTGTCATGCATACAGTTGTCTCTGCTATGCTTTTGATTTATGCTGCTAGGGTACTTATTTCCTGCTTAATTTCATGACACTTTTAGAGATTGGCGTAAAATCATTTGTCAAAATGATTCAAGTCTGATGTTGTTTTTTAAATAAAGAATAAAACCTGAAGAGATAATTGGTTAATATCATGGTATTTTCTGTAAGTAAAAGGGGTTTCTGAACAGAGATATAAATGGCAGAATTCAGAAAAGAAAGTATTTTTATTACAAAGAAATACTGTGTGCTGTGGATATGCTCTCTTCTGCCTAAAGCCATAGGATGAGATACTGAGTTAAAACTGACCTATTTAGCTATAGCCTAAAAAATCCACAAGAATATCACTTTCTTTTTCCAAAGCAAAACTCCTTGAGGAAAAAATTATATGGGTTCCTCCAAATGAAACCTTTAGTTTCTCTTTAATATCCTTAGCTTCCTGTAGAAGCTATCATCACATTTTCAGTTTTATACCTAATCTATTTTCTTTTCCTTGGGAAAATATTTTTGAATTATGCAAATCATTATCCATGTGCCAATAAAAAAACAGTCATCAAGAGCATTTAGAAATAATGTAAATCCACAAAAATATCCAAAAGCTATACTGTAGAAATGTACAACTAAGTAAAACCTGTTTTATTCTGTAGTCTTTTTTATAGAATAATAAACTTCTGTCAGGAGAAATAGAAGATTTCATTGTTCTTTGTCCCCCCAAGAACATATTAAGAAAAGATGGCATTTTATGGGGGAAGGCTTGAAATTTTGCATTAGATGATATTGCTCTAAAACTACTGCATGACTTAGCTGAGCAAATGTTACAAACTAGTATGCACTGTACAGCTCAGAATTTTCTTGTTTACATTGAAACATCCAATTTTTCTAGTTGTAGGACTATCATACACATGAATCTAGTCATCATTCTAATAAAGTCATGAGCACTAATTGCTTTAATTTCAAGCATGCAGAATTGGCCAGAGTACATCTCATCATTTTCTTTCTTATACTATTAGACGTTACCCAGCAGAGCTATAATCTGTGCTCAGCATTAGTGCCATTACATCCAACAACAATGTATAAAACATACTATTATGTGAACAGTTAGAAATGCATTGAACTGAGATGTGCAAATGTTTCTCACTGCAAGAATTTTTGTAACACATTTGAATTCAATGGGCATCTACTGAATCTAAAATTCTGCATTAATTTACATTTCTTGAAGTGATTTACAGAAATGCAAATTAATCCCCTTATATAAAGTGATTATACATTTTCTCCTTTACCTTAAAAAAAAAACGATTTCTTCCTATTCACTTTCCACTCATGTCTAAATCAGCCAGTGATACCTAATAATATATATGAAAAGAACCAGAAGGCTTCACATTGTCTTCTAAAGGCCAACAAAAAATCTTTGGAGAGATCAGAAGAAACATCCAGAACTAAAGGTCTTTCATTATAAAATATCATTTATCCTTTTTCTTGAAAAAAAAAAGGCTTTTTCAAACAGCTATTCCTGCAGCTATCGTAGTCATACTTGTTTTCCTACAACCTTATCACCCCCCACTTCTGTTATAAACATGAAATCAAATTATGTGTAGACTCATCTTTTCTTTCAAAATGCAAAAATTATTGGTCTTAACATTTTCTTGTTATTATAATACAGTTTCAACTATGCAGTATTTGAGGGTGCCTCTGATCTTCCATTACAATACCTTGATATATAATAAAATAGAAATGCCTTACCATATTATCTGAGGATAAGATATTTAAAAAGTTTAAAGTGATTCAGATACTTTCAAAGGTTTATGATTAGTTATTGTCTAGATGTGATGGGCAAGTTATATACTGGGAAGGTACCCTCTGGAATCTCAGAAATAAAGCAAATAATAAAGAAAAATATATCAATTAAAGTGGCTACATCATATATCGTATAGCAAATTTATTTGCATACATTATATTTTTTCCTCTGTAAATCTGAAAACCCTCATCACTGGAGGCACAGTGATTTATTTAATCTTAATTAGCAGATGTTGTGTTTTAAGCTCAATCAGCCACGCAGTTTGCTCACTCACTCCCCCCTCTTTCTTCCCCCTGCTCCTGAGGGGATGGGGAGGAGAATCAAAAGAACGCAACCCACACAAGTTGAGATAAGAACAGTTCAGTAACTAAGGTATAACACAAACCACTACTGCTACCACAAACAATGACAAGAGAAATACAAGGAAAGAGAATACAAGTGCTCACCAGCCGATACCAAGCTGGATCCAGCAGTGAACGCCCACCCTTCTGGGTCTCTGTCCTCTATTTTTTACATCCTGGACATGATGTGCTGTGGTATGGAATACCTCTTTGATGAGTTTGTGTTAGGTGTCTTGTCTCTGCTTTCTGCCGGCTTCTCCTCCACCCTGGCAGAGCATGAGTCTCAGAAAGTCCTTGGTCAGACCAAAACATTATTAAGCAGTAACTGAAAGCATCAGTGCTATCAGCCCTGTTCCCAGGCCAAAGGTCAAAAACACAGTGCTGAACCAGCTACTAAGAAGGAGAAAAATGACTGCTACTGCTGAACCCAGGACAGCAGACCTTTAATATACCGAACACTCAAATTAGAGGAAGTTGTTATATTACATGGAAAACTACCATATGTCTGAGAACACAAGTCACATCTTTGCAACAGACTTCATAAACAAATGGATCTATTTCTCTATCAAGACTAATCACTTCAGATTCTCACAGCCCATCCTATCTTCGTCTTAGACTTGGTCTACTTCGTTAGATAAGGAAGACAGTAGTGTAATTTTGTGATCAGGGGATGGATTGCACTACAGTTTTACATGTAAAGAAGCACAGGCAGAAGACAAGGGCCCTAACTGCTACATTAGATTGTGTTATCTTCTACACCATGACCTTTCTATTCTTCTCTCCAGTCAAACAATTCAACATACATGATATGTTGAGTTTATAAGCAGCTATTTAGACCACAAGCTCCTCAATAAAGCATTTTTAAAATGTATTTCAATAGCATACAGCATCTTTAAAACAAATTCTGCATCCCTAAACACACAAACAGAAATTAATACCAGATTTTTCTGTTGCTTCAGTTCTTTCAGATTTGGTTTGGACACAAACCAAGAAGCACAAAAATTATATCAATGTTTATTTGTGTCTCCAAAATTCAAACCAGTTTCAGAAGAACATTTAGGCTAGAACTTCCTCACACACACATATATATTTGCTAATGTACTTTTTATGACAACAGGATTAAGTCCATATTGTAAAAGCAGCATGATATGCAACTCTTTCTGATCAGCTTTTTTAGTGAATTTATTTTTTTCTTTTCAGATTTGCATAACTGTGTCATAGCCTCTGTTAAGTCAGAACCAAAAAAAAAAAAAAATCACCTGTCATGGTTTAACCCCAGCCAGCAGCTAAGATCCACACAGCTGCTCACTCACTCCCTCCCTCTCAGTAGGATGGGGGAGAGAATAAGAGGAATAAAAGTGAGAAAACTCACAGGTTGAGATAGACAGCTTAATAGGTAAAGCAAAATCCGCACACACAAGCAAAGTGAAACCAGGACATCTCTCACCACTTCCCATCAGCAGGCAGATGTTCAGCCACCTCCAGGAAAGCTGGGTTAGATCACAAGTTAACAATGAAAAGATAAAATCTTTCGAAAGACGAAATGCTGTAACACCAAGTCCCAAGTCGC
>JASSUY010032611.1:0-28552 GCA_032466535.1 Forpus xanthops | reverse complement strand
GATTTCCCCTTACTGAAGCCATGCTGGTTGTCACCAAGCACCTTGTTGTTTTTCATGTGCCTCAGCATGCCTTCCAGGACAACCCGCTCCAAGATTGTGCCAGGGACAGAGGTGAGGCTGACTGGTCTGTAGCTCATTTGATTTCCCTTCTTGAAAATGAGGTTATATTTCCCTTCATCCAGTCCTTGGGAGCTTCACCTGACTGCCATGATTTTTCAAATATGATGGACAGTGTCTCAGCAACTTCATTTGCCAGCTACTTCAGGACCCGTGGATGAATTTCATCAGGTCCCATGGATTTGTATGTGTTCAGGTTCCTAAGATGATGTCAAACCAGATCCTCTCCTACATTGGGCCCAGCGTCTTCATTCTCACAGTCCCAGTATCTGTCTTCCAAGACTTGGGTGGTGTGGTCAGAGCATTTTCTGGTGAAGACTGAGCCAAAGAAGTCATCATCTTTCTCCAAATCCAGGGTAGCCAGTTCTCCCGATGACAGCTTCTGGAGAAGATCCACACTGTCCCTAGCCTGTCTTTTATTTGCAATGCACCTATAAAATCCCTTCCTGTTATTCTTAACATCCCTAGCTACATTTAATTCTAAGTGGGCTTTATTTTTCCTAACTTGGTTCCTAGCTTCAAGGACAACATCTCTGTATTCTTCCCAAGCCGCCTGTCCTTGCTTCCACCTTTTATAAGACTCTTTTTTCCTACTTATTTTCCTCAGCTGCTCCTTCTCCATCCAAGGAGGTCTCCTGGCCCTCCTCCAGTACTTCCTTCTAGTAAGGATGTATCACTCCTGTGTCGGAGTACAGGGATGAGGGTTACCCATGGTGACCTACGAAGAGGGAGTGGAGGAGCAAGTAGTCGACTCGATATGAGTGATAGAACAAGCTCAATTTATTATGCTACAAACCCGTATTTATACGCTGTTACACACACTCACTAGCTGTCCACATGCTATTATTCTACTCATTATTGGATAACAGCTGCTATCCATGCACACAAGTCCAATTGTTAATTGGATGGGTTTTTTTCATCACCTCCTGGATCCATATCTTGCTGACAACAGAAACTTCTGCCAAGGCTTGTCTATCTTCATCTTTCGGGACTTTCCGCGGACATGTAACTCCCTTCATTCTTCCTTTATCAGGAGCCTGCAAATATTCAGGACTTTCCAGCCTGCCCAAGGACAGCCTGTCTTTAACTCTTTGCTGAGTTTCATCATGACTTGCAGTCAGGCCTAACACTTATGCTAAGTTATACCAATATATTTATGCAGCTTACATTCTTCTAATCACACAGTCTTATGTATAAAACACGGTGCAACAACCCTGTAAAGACAATCAGAAAACCAGCGCCAAGCAGCATCATTGCAGTGCAAGGTGGCAGGCTCACCCTCTGCAGGCATTCCCGCAGAGGCTATGCCTCCCTCACATTGCACGAGTCTCAGGCTTTTGTACTGACTAAAATGCACACTCATTCCCACGCAGGTGGTCAGCCTGCATTGGAAGAAGTGTCCAGCAGTATCTATAAGGGTTTACAAGGGTCAATGCTTAACTTATCTATGGTTACTTTTAACAGTTCAAAATATATTCCAACTCATCAAAGCCTGGATTGTTCAGAGCCTCTAAAGAGCCATGCCCTTGGTCTCTAAGCCAACCTGCAACACTCCTGAGCTTACACCAGCTGATCCTTGAATATCAGCCAACAGTCCTGGGCCCTCTGCCCTCTAGGGCTATATCCCATGGAATCATACCCATCAGGTTCCTGAAGAGGCCAAAATCTGCTCTCTTCAATTCCAGGGCAGTGAGCTTGCTGCATGCCCTTCTCACTGTCCTGAGGATCTCAAATTCAACCATCTCATGATCACTGCAATCAAGGCTACCCTGGAGCGTCACATTTCCAACCAGGCCTTCCCTGCTGGTGAGGACTAGATCAAGCATGGCACCTCTCCTCATCAGCTCCTCTATTACTTGCAGAAATAAGCTTTCTTCCACACAGTCGAGGAACTTCCTGGATTGCTTGTGCCTGGGCTGTACTGTCCCTCCAACAGATATCAGGGTGGTCTTACATTACTACATTATCTGATATGATCCCCTTCATTAATGCATATGCTTGCTCTCCAACAAGCAGCATGTGCTGCTCATTGCCTATGCTGACTGACATGCAACCCTTAGGAATGAGCTTTAACTACACACATGGAGCAAACCATATTGTGCTATTACTCCCAGTTATGCTGTTCTGATATCAAAGCCACTCAACATACACAAATCATGGAGATACATGACTGGTGAGGGATGAAGGGCAGTAAAGTACATTTTCTGTGGGTACAGTAAGAGCAAAACAAAACCTGAGGAAAATACAGTCCCACTGCTCAGTGAGGTGAAGGATGTAGGCGTACAGGATACAGGAAGGACTCAATGAGGATTAATCTTAAAAAGCAAGGTCTACTTACAGACCTCCTTGGAGACAAGAAGTGAAGTACTATTCATAGGGGAGGAAGGCTGACTCACACTGAGCAAAACAGGCACACACAAGTCCAAGCACTGAGAGAGAACACATCTGAGGCTTTAGGTACAAAAAAGACAATGCCAAACAAACCGGACTAAGTCAACTGTAGAGCTACCAACGTAGGTAGTGGATGTGGCATATTGCATAGGAGAGACTGAGAATTGTTTTTTTCAACTTCAAGTAGACAGACAAGGCTTAGAGAAAGGGAGCAGGAAGGAGATTTATTGCTTTCTAGAACTGCCAACTGGGAGGTGTAGAGATGACAGAGCCAAACTGAAGTGAGTGAAAAAGGAGAATCTCTACTCTTGCAGATATTCCAAACTTGAGCATGCAAGGCGACGAGAAATCTGATCCAACTTACAAACAATATAATTTGCTGATTTTAATCATCAACAGAATTACAGTTGCAACATCAACATAAAACATCACATAACATCAACACAATTATAACCTATTGATTGTAATCATCAACATGATTATAATTTCAACATCAACATATAAGATATACCATCAACATAATTATAATTGCTTGACAGCTGTCAAGATTTTTTTTTCTCCATACAACTATTGCAATTAATATTTTGGAAGAAAGAGACTTTAGTACCTTTTCTACTTTACATAAAATGAAAAGGTAGGAAGTCATATTCTAACCCTGCCATTCACTTAAGCTTATTACCTGAAACTCCTTACCTTTAAAAAACACACACCCATGTTGTAGCTATACTGACCTTATTGAGTTGAGGAAAAATGAGGGGGAAAATTGGGAAGGTACAAAAGATGGCACTGAAAGGCTTAGAAAAATAAAAGGCTAGGAGAATCCTAGGCAGTATAGAAAGGAAAAGTATGTCAAGGTGCTGAGAACAGCTTCTCTGTACTTGTGGAAGTTATGCCTCAATTTCTGACAGTTCAGTACAGAAAGGTGTATTTGACAGGCATACTTTATTTTCAAGACTGAAGAAAATTCCAGACATATACAATAAAACACTTATTTCATCCTATAAAATGAACAGAAGAGTTTATTGAAATCCTAGCAATGCACAAGTAGGTGAAATAAAGTACTAAAACATGCAAAGGGAAGGTACAGGATTAAATGCTATTTATGTTTACATAAATGTCTTTTTAATAAATTATTTACTTTTCATTCACCTTTCCATGACCCTTACTCGATTCACTGTACAGGGGTTGTTACAGTATTGTTACTACCTTACATTTCAATGTGGGCATGCGTGACAGGACAGGACATGGACATCATCTCATTCAGAGTTGTGTTTGCCTTAGTTTTTCCCCCAGGTTGCATGGAAGTAGCCAAAGCTCTAAGTCCAGCTAGCTGGCTGACCACTTCCTCGCAGAATCAGCTATAGTCTTTCATAAACTGCATGTAGAGGTTAATGCTTTATTATTATTTTTCAGCCATTTCTCACTTTTTCCTTATGGAGCATGGACTCCACAGTTTTCATCCTACAAACATCAGGATATAGGAGAAGAAAGTCTATTAGAGTACACTCAACATCATTTGAATTAGTATCTGTTACAGTATACAAAAAGCAATGTGACTGACCACAGACGATCAATTCCAGTATGTTCTGCCAATCATGCAAAGCAAGAAGTGCTGGGGGGTTAATTGGTTTGAATAATATGAAGAACTGACCTCACTGTAGGATTAATCAGACTACAGAACAAATAGCTTCCCAAAGGAAGAGGTAGAATTTCCACAGCTTGAAACATTATGACAAGACTGAATGAAACTAAGGAGAATCCACAGCAAAATAACCACATCATGACTTCATAAAGTGGTACAGTAGACATTTAGTAGGCAAACTTCAACTTTAAATTGTTAAAAAATGAAAACTGCATACAGAAAGAACTGCTTGGTCCTATAGTAGAGGTTGGGCAAGAGAATACACAATTTCTGTAACACAGGAACAAACAGCAATAGTAACAAGATATTGGAGCTGAAGATTCATCCCTGGACAAAAGCATGGTATCATGGCTCAGCCTCTACTGCATTGTAAGGAATCACAAAAGCAACACTCAACACCTTCCAACTTGCTGCCATGTGGAGTTGGGAAAGTCGCAGGAAAAAGCCTAAGTTTTTATCACGTGCAAATGCATTCCTTGCCTTGAAAAAATGGTGGCAAAAGGTATATACTTCTGTGCATACTGTTGGTAAGGTGACATAGAGCCTTGTCCCCTGTGAATTTCTGAAGAAAGGGAAAAAAATAACAAAAAAAAAGCACTACTGATTTCTGCTATATTTCCAAAGTACCAATCTGCTAGGATTTCTGTCAAAATAAAACTCACTCTTGTTGCAGCCTATTTCCTTGCATCTTTTTTATTAAATATTAGTATCTTTCTCTTTGTCCTTTTAAGCCTTGAAATCCACCTCTGCAATGCAGCATCTTCTTTACTAAACACAATGATCATACTCAGCTCCTCTGCAGCTGAATCCTTTTAAATGCCACCATCTATCAAGCAACCCCAAAACTTTTTATCCTGTTTGCTATGACAAAACCTTCCTCTACATTTTAGAATACTTTATGTTCAATGCAGCCAAACTGTTTCAAGAAGCCTTTAAACTAAGCAGCTTATAAATATTGTGCCATTTTGAAGATGCATGCCTTATTCAAAGAAACCCTTGCAAATCTTATCAGTTTACCACTTCTATTACAGTCGTGCTTTAAGATTTGAAGCAAATCAGATCACACAGAAACATAACAGATGCAATAGGAATATTTTTTTCTCACTATTTTTCTTAAACAGATCTCAGTGCAGTAGTCCTACACTTAATTGAACCTCAATAATGACTCAAGCTTCTTTCAAGTTTGTTTATTTTGCTATCTAGTAAAAACATCTTAAAAATTCAAAACTACATTATACATTATATCTACTACCCCTTCTAGCACAATTTTCTGCAGAGAGGAGAGAAGGAAGGAAATACTTGGAACAGCTTTCCATAAACTTATTTTAGCTACCAGAGAAATTTGTTTCTGCTGGATAAGAATTTCAGTTACTAACCCAAAATACATGTGCTTTACAAACCATGACTTGTATTAGAAGGATTTGTAAAAAAAACAGCATACTTGTCACACTGATGCACTTCATAAATGCAAGCTTCCTATATATGTGTACAGTATTGTGGAAGAAAGGAATTGCTAAACAAATTACTGCATTTCACTACCCAGCAGGGTAATAACCATAGCAACATCTCATAGAAGAGGAGGAAGGTTGAAAAATTGTAGCTCTGGGATTAGATAGTTGTAGACTCCATTTTGAAGATAAAATCTTTATTTAATTAAATGTTTATTTAATTTTCTGGGAAAAAAAGTCTTACACATCTACAATAGATTAGAAAATTTATACACAAAAGTATATAAACCTTGCAGAAATTATACAATGCTAATTCCATATTTTACAAAATTTTACTAGAAAAGAATAAAAATTAGGTACATCTACAAGAGTAACTGTGTAGATAATAATCAAGCATATAAAAGGATGAGGTGAAAATACAAAGGTTAGACAACTGAGTTTTCAATATGTAGCTCCTTCTGGGACTCATCATCATGCAACATATGCATTTACTAATACGGTTATGAGCACAGTCTAGCTCATTCTATATCTCTTGGCTTAGAAGTCAGTTATACCCTTTAAAATCCATTCAATAAGCTACTGGCCAATTTAAAAGGTAAGTTCAGAATCATAGGGACAGACTAGAGAGGTCTAGGGGTTGAGTTCCGTTTGGGCTTTAAAAGTATTGAAAAGTCTGCCTGTCTACCTGAAATTCTTCATCTTTTTGACAGAGAAACCTTCCTGAATATTTCATTCCAAAGGTCTTCTGAGACACGTGGGCCATTTCAATGTACTCTAACTTACAAATGCAAAGGTGCAATAAAACTGAATGAATTGTATTTGGATTGTGATGGCTAGAACCACAGAAAGTTGAAAGGGACCTCCAGAGATCTCTAGTCCAAAACCACACACAAAGGAAATGTGGCTAAAGAAAGTTGCCAAAAGCTGTGTCCAGTGAAGTCTTGAACATCTACAGCAACAGACATCTGCTCTGAGCCTCATTCCAGTAATTTACCACTCCTACAGTGAAAGGCTTTCTTTACATCAGGTGGAATTTCCCATATTCCAATCTGTTTCCTCTTGACCTATACCTCTGAGACAAGTTCAACTCCATCAGGACTCCACAATGCTGCAATTAGGCAGTTGCAGATCACAGTAACGTCCTACATGGCCCTTGTCTTCTCTGGTCTGAACAAATGCAGCCCTCTGAGTCTCTAATCATTCACCATATGATGCAACCCCAGTCACATTAATTACCCTTTACTGGACTCCATTGTTTTTGTCAAAGCCTTCCCTGTTCTATAGTGCCAAACCCACATGAAACGTTCCAGGATTTCTATCCAAGTTTGCATCTCTGTTAAGTTTGTATCAAGTTAAAGGTTATCCAAATTTATGACAGACTCAAATATATCTCTAGTGAAAATGAACACTAAATCTTGTGAATTTTTCAGAATTTCAAGGACAGCTTTGTTCAGGCTATGTTCTACATACACAACTTGATTCCATGTTTGTCCAGAAGAGAATTTCAATCCATATTCTCATTTGCATTTCTTTAAAACTTTTATTTAAAAAAAAAAAAATTCTTATAAAAGATTGTTGGTCCCTCCAGTTCTTTAAATATATCAAAGTAGGTAAAACCTTCCTTTTCTATATTTTTATGCTGCTGCCTGGGCTCTGTAATGAGATTGCTTTATACAGTACTATCACAATACAGAAAAAACTGCTTGAATTCTATGAGAGCAAACTGCTTATTAAAGAGGACAGATTAAAGAGCTCTGTCAGAAACGGAGAGGCATCTAACAAAGGCTCAATCAACCAGAAAATACTGTAACAATCTAATTCAACTAATTTTCAAAGTACAGGATAATGATTCCAGAAAAACAACAATTCTTCAGACATAACATTCCATGGGAGCATCAGCATTTCAGCTTGCATCAGAATTTTACTTCTGAAGCAAGCTTCCTGATTGCCCATGCTCACACAGAAGAGCAGTTCTGAGCCTCAAGGACTATACTTCCCCCACATGAGATTTCAGTAAAAGACATGCTCTGTGAGACAGCACTCAGGAGTTCACTTACTCAGGGGCATGAAGTCCATGGCACCAGACTAAAACTAGTATGAAGTAAAACCCCAGAAATAGTTATAGTGTGGATTTCAGGTCCTCAATACCAATTCAGGTCCTCAATACCATGAAGACATTCAGAAGGCTGGAGCACCTCTCCTATAAGGACAGAGCTGTGTTTGTTCAGGTGGCAGAAGAGAAGGCTCAGGGAAGACCTTATAATAGTCTTCCAATACCTAAAGGGGGCCGACAAAAAGTATGGAGAGGGTCTTTTTACAAGGGCATGTAGTGACAGGAAAAGGGGAAATGGCTTTAAACTGACTGAAGGGAGATTTAGATTAGTTAGTAGGAAGTTCTTCCCTGTGAGGGTGGTGAGGTGCTGGCACCAGTTAACCAGAGAAGCCGTGGCTGCCCCATCCCTGGCAGTGCTCAAGGCCAGGTTGGACAGGGTTTGGAGCAACCTGGTGTAGTGGAAGGTGTCCCTGCCCATAGTAGGGGGCTGGAACTGGGTGAGCTTTAGGGTCAGGGTTTGGAGCAACCTGGTGTAGTGGAAGGTGTCCCTGCCCATAGTAGGGGGCTGGAACTGGGTGAGCTTTAGGGTCCCTTCCAACCCAAACCATTCTATGATTACTTACTTTGCCTGCATCTTTGCCCTTCTTTGTCCTTACTACAGCCTGCCCTCCCCTTTTTTAGTCTGGCCTCACTAGAATATGCGTCAGAATTGTTGTGATGATTGGCAATTTGCAAAGTTTTGGAGGTGTACTTTATGCTGCTGCTTAAGAACAGTTAATATGCGTGACCTCAATGTCCTAAAATGCTGCAAGTTGGTTTCTACTCTTTTTAAGAAATTAATCTTTTAATATAGTTATTTTTGGTTTAGTTTTCTTTTAAAATGGGTAGTTTTAGCCAATTTCATCACATTTTTAAGGATATGCAATCTAAAGGGATGGTGTTACATTATTTTAGACATTCACTTTTTTAGCATATAGTATGGGCAAAGTTGCCTATTCTTTGAAATTAGTGTAAGTTACTGTCAATAGGGGCATTCAGCACAGTGTACAAGTACACTGCAAGTTTATCTTCATGCATTTTAACACACAAAATATAAAACTCAAGAGCATGTAGACCCCACTAGCAAGAGCTGGTAATAAAAGTTAACTGAAATAATTGTGAAAGTGTATTAGTAATAAGAGCGACACATAAAACAAGCTACTGATACTGATCTGTTAACTGTATGAAGGAAAAAAGCAAGAAAGAGGAAAACAGGGAAAAAAATCATCCCTTTTTTGCTTCAGTTTCTACTAGTGATATAATGGCAAGCAGGTTACCAGTACAGTTAATACCAATAAATGAGGGCATAATTGAATCTCTATAAAGTATAGAAAGAACAATCTGGGACTACTTAGAGACACTAAATATTTTCAAACCAGTTAGGGTGGATTTAGTTCATTAGAGATGTGACTGAGGCAATGTCAAAATAAATTATCATTTATAATTCATGACATTGTGAAGTATTAGACAAACAGAAATGGGAAAAAGCTGTACCTATCTGCATTCAAAAAACAGAAGCAGAAAATAAGGGTCAGGCAGTTGCAGAGAAATCTGATTACTTTCCTGAAAAAATACTGAGACAAATAATCAAGCTAGATAGAAACATCTGGATAATAAAAAAACAGTCAGCACAGATTTGACAAGAACTAGTCACCAGAAATGCATTTTATTTCTTTATATAAAAAGGTAACAGGCACATGAAATATAAAACAAAACACCAAAACCAAAAAACAAACAAACAAAACCCACAAGAAAAGGAAAGAAAGAAGAATAAAAATAATAAAGACGTTAAACATACAGATACTTGCAGGCTTGCTGACACATTCTATGGGCAAGATTGGCTGGAATGGAGGGAGTCACCTAACTGAACAATAGCCCCCAAAACAAAAGCCAGGTGAACTAGCTTCATCTAATACTTCCATACTATTAATACAGGATGGGAAACTATATTCTACAGGATGGAAATGCATTTACCATTAGAGAGGGAGCACCAAGTCAGGTTCCTTCACTGTCTGCACTAATTCTCACACAGTTTGTTGGTTTCAGTAACAAGACTATAGAGAGTACACATTTTATTCTGAAGAAGATATGGGAATGCAGAAAGTTTTACAGCAGCACAAAAGCAGTGGAGCAAAACAAACTCCCTCCCCCCCCCAAAAAAAAAAAAAAAAAAAAAAGCTTCCCCAGGGAAGAATGACTAATTGGAGAAGAAATCTAGAAAAGTGAAGGCAATTCAAAAGGAACAAAGAATTTCAGAGGCACAAAGAAATGATAGTGAAAGTCAGCTAACTAGGAATCCTGAAGACTTGATCAAAAGGTTATAGCAGATCAGAAGTTGTTTACGACTTAGCAAATATCATGCCCTTACAAGAAAGGGAACAATTTCCTGGGAGGCACAAAAATATGCTATGTTCCAAAAATAACAGTTCATCTAGATGTCACCTAAGATTCTGTATCTGTTTTGATCAGTGCTGTTCCAGAAAAAAGTTTAAGAACTTGCAAAAGAATTTAAGAAAAAGATTCAAGATGAAAAAAAAAAAAAAAAGTAGAAGAATAATCAAAGGTCTTAAATTTGTCCTACAAGAAGAGCTTAAATTAACTGTTGATGCTTAGCCTACAGAAAAAGCACAGGCTGAGAGATTTGGTAATAGTCTTAATGTACTAAAAGGAAGGAAAGTATGCGTGCACCGTTTTTACTTGGGATACCATGAGAATTAATGAGCTAACTTACAGCTAAGGAGATTTAGGTTAGATATTAGGAAAATCTTTCTAATTGTAAGAAGACTTAAGCTCGGGATAGATTTCCCTAAGGATGCTGCAAAGACTTCATAACGGGAGATCTTTAAGAGGAGTTACATACTCATCTGTCAGAGATGAAAAAGAACAACTAATCCCTCTTTGAAACAGGATGACAGACAAAATGACTAAGATCTCTACCTGCTCTTCCTCCAAAATGGAAAATTGATTTTCTAGAGTAGGATCTCAAATGGACAGACTCCCAGTGTGGAAGTTGAGTTTAATTTGATGCATACATTTCAATTACTGACAGTGAAGGAAATAAGAAATCCTAACACTCAAATTTTTACTGTAAGAAAGATAAGATGTCCAGGAAATTTAAAACAAATGAAGAATATAATTTCCTAGTGGTCAGGTGAACACATTAAATAACAGGTTTTCCTACTTTCACCAAACTGTTTTCACGCTGTAGTTGCACGTTTGCTGTACTCTATATCCTCACATTGTTAAAAGGCCACTGTTGTCTAAAACTTGAATTTCAGAGAGAGAGACAGAAAGAGAGGAAATTATTTATTTAATATTTTCATATGACCTTTCTTCTCTATATCATTTACCTGGCTACAAAACACATCATATATATATATAGCACAGTCCCAAATGGGAATTTTGGAAGCTGCAGCTTTCATGGGATAAAATTATGTCAATCAGAAAGTAAAGTATTAGCGTCGTCTTAGCTGCGCTGATTTAATTTTTTATCAACTACACGTATATATCCAAGCTACATTTTGTTATAAAGTTGGGCAGAACTATAGAATCATAGAAACATAGAATAGTTATGGTTGGAAAGGACCCATACCACCCAAGGCTCTGTTCAGCCTTGAACACCATCAGTGCTGAAGCGTTCACAACTTCCTTGGGAAACCCATTCCAGTGCCTCACCACCCTTACACTAAAGAATTTCTTCCTCAGATCCCATGTAAACTTCCCCTGTTTAGGTTTGAACCCGTTACCCCTTGTCCTCTCAGTACAGTCCCTAATGAAGAGCACCTTCCCCAGCATCCCTATAGGTCCCCCTCAGATACTGAAAGGCTGCTATGAGGTCTCCACGCAGCCTTCTCTTCTCCAGGCTGAATAGCCCCAACTTTCTCAGCCTATCTCTATACGGGAGGTGCTCCAGTCCCCTGATCATCCTCATGGCCCTCCTCTGGACATGCACCAACAGTTCCATGTCTTTTTATGTTTAAGACACCAGAACTGCACACAATACTCCAAGGGAGGTCTCACAGGAGCAGAGTAGAGGGGCAGGATCACCTCACTCGACCTGCTGGTCGCATTCCTTTCGATGCAGTCCAGGATATGGCTGGCTTTCTGGGCTGCAAGTGCACACTCACGGCTCATGTTCATTTTCTCATCAACCAACACCCCCAAGTCCTTCTCCACAGGGCTGCTCTGAATCTCTTTCCTGCCCAACCTGTAGCTGTGCCTGGCACTGCTCTGACCCAGGTGGAGGATCTTGCACTTGGCTTGGTTAAATTTCATGAGGTTGGCATCAGTCCACCTCACAAGTGTGTCAAGATCCCTCTGGATGGCATTCCTTCCCTCCAACGTATCAACCGAACCACACAGCTTGGTGTCATCAGCAGACTTGCTGAGGGCGCACTCAATCCCACTTTTCATGTCACTGTCAAAGATGTTGAACAACAGTGAAGAGAGAAAAAAAAGAGGCAATGATTCTATCAAAAATTACTGAAGAAGATTTGAACCATTCCTTACCCATATTCATGTATAAATTCATTGGACCATCTCTCCTGACTAAGCAGTATATCCTCTCGTAACTACTATCTTCTGATCTATGTTAGCACAGAAGATCTCAACTGCTTCAGTTTTCCTTAGGTTGAAATTTGGTAAAAAGTAGAGTACCAGCCATTGATTGACAACAAATGTTTTACACCTGGGTAAGTACACATACATAACCCTCCAATGGCACACATCATCAAAACTAACTGGGTTTACACTGTCTTTCCTTTAGGAGAAATTACAATAATTGGGGTCATACAAAGCTGCACCTTGCCTTCTAACTGAAGATGAGAAATCACTCTATATAAAAATCTAACCTAAGTCTTCATAAGACGGGGATGAAACTTAAACTGAATATTCTTTGAATGCTAGAAAAATCTCTGACACCACAGAAAATCTATTTTGACAACTGTAGGAGTTAAACTCTAATTTCAGATGCGTGGCTGTCAAAGGAAAAAAAAACCTCTGTTTCTATGCCTACAAAGATTAGAATCTAGCAGATGATCTAAAAACCCAGATAAATATTCTTTTTACAGAGTCACCTACTGGTTTCCTTATTCACATAAGGAGACTTGCAGCATTCAAGAACAATAAGGGGGATTTGGCTCATCTTGCTCTTCTGCTCAATAACATGCTGTAAGATAAAATCAATACAGACAACAGCATATTAAACTGAAGGTCACTCATATGGCAGGTCACTACTTACACTACAACATATCCCATTTATACACATCTCTGCTGTTAAGAATGACTGTTTTTGCAACTCCTGGCAATTTTTGAGTGTCATTTTCCACTTCTATCTTTAGGTATGACAACAAGTGGAGCAGCCCCCTATGACAGAACCTGCCCTTTGCACATAAGAGCTTTGCATCTTCAAATACCAACATAGGCAATTTCTTGTGCCTTATGCTGTCATAATGCTCTGATGAGCAAGTTTCCCATCATCACACTCTTGCTACAGGTCAAAAGTTCCTTTTCACGATACAGAGAAATATGAGGTACAAATTTTTAATAGAGGAACAAACAATTTCTCATGAGTTTAGAGGCTGTATTCACAGCACAGTAGCTACACAAAACTGCTGGTTAAAAATTTATTTATTTCCAAACATATTAGAGAGCTGAGTTTTTACTCCAGAAAACTTTATCCTGAAGTTTGAAAGTTTTTGAAAGATTACTTCATCTCCAGAAGTGCTGGGCATTTCCAGCCTTAACTGAAACTCAGCTATTTATTCTGCAGAACTGATTAGCCCAATAATGAAAACATCTAAAATAATTAAGAACCTGATTTCTTTTTAACTGTCATGTCATTTCTTGTTAAATATTCAAAGAGGCACAAAATATGTTACATGTTTTCCAAAATTTTAGCTTAACTATCATCTGAAATTTAATGAACACTGCACTAGCCTTTCAGTCTACTTAAAGCTGCTAAAGAATTCAACATGAACCTTTAAATAAGAATAAATATGATTCTGAATACTAATGGTAAAGAAAAAGATTTGTTCTATATGCAGCCTAAGTTGAGTAAAAGGCATGGCAAAGTCCAGATACCTACAATGATTCATAATTCATATCGGTGATTAAGAAAAACTTAATTACACTGAAGAAGGTGTCATCCCCCATGGTCAGCATTAAAATATGGAGCAGCAGGAATAGGACCTAATCCCACTGTCTGCACAAAGACACTGGGATATTCTTCATAACTATATCTTAGAGTTTTCATCCTTTTTTTTTTTCTTCTCCAGGATATATCTATGTAAGTATGCTCTTCCAAGAAACTCTTTCTTTCTTCCTTCTAGGATCTTTTCAAAACCAATGTGAAACGTTTACCAGGTTCCAGCATGCCATGTCATTCATGCCCACATGAAGGAGTAGCAGTCTGTGCTCTTGATAGGTTATGACACATTCTCAGCAACATCTTTGACCTTAGATCTGAAAGGCAGTACACCTCTCCTGGCTCCCTGCACATACCAGATAAGCACCTCAGTATCCCTTAGCAGGGAGTCGACCACTACGAGCACTCACCATTTCTTTCTGCAGTATGCACCTGACTCACTGTAGACTTTCCCTGTGGGTGTCTACACCTGTCAAAGCTTTGTTATCTGTCTGTCTTTATAATACTGGAGGGTAGGAACTGAAGCTTTGTGGGTTGGTTCCCAGCATCTAAGGTGCCTCATTCCCTTAGTGACATGGTTTAGTGGCAGACTTGGCAGTCCTGGGGTAACAGCTGGACTTTATGATCTTAAAGGTCTTTTCCAACCTAGTTGATTCTATGATTCCATGTGCTGCCTGCTAGAGGAGTATGTAGGGGTGTGTACAGAGCATGTAGAGTGTAAACATGCCCTTTAGGTACTGGAAGGCCTAAGATAACTAATTGGATTACAGTTCTCAGCCTCAGACTAGCTCCCTACCTTCTTTACCAATTTAATAGCTCTAGAAGCATAAGAGGAGAACCATTTGCATGCACATAAAGACCAAGAACAATCCTGAAGAGCAATGACTGCGGTAGAGAAGTAGTGCAGATTTTGGCAATCTCTGCACCATCTAAAAGCTAAGTTCAAGTTTCAGCTTGCCAGATCCATGTGGCCACAGCTTTTCTAGATCTAACTAGGATCACACTTCTCTCCTTGGCTACAGCTGCTCTGGAGCAGACTGTTTCTGCTACGTCTCTGTGACAGAAGGATTGAATGGCTGTTCGGCTATATATATTGGCTCTAAGACTAGCAATGACACCAGTTGTTCCCTGCTGTTGACTCTTTGGGATTTATTTAGTGACATATATAACACTACATAAACAAATGTTTACTCTGCAAAGCATTCCTGAATCCATTTACTTTGCTTCAGATAGCTAAAAAATTGCATGTATCCTGATTATCTGCTCAATTTCTACACCACATGAGGATTTTTCTCATTAATTGTATTGGAAAAATTTTAGAAAGCACCTCAGAAATCTTATCCTTTTAAGAGACTCGTCTATCTCAAACTACCATACACACTTGTTAGACTTCGGCTGCTACTTCTCCCAGAAACACCCTTCTCCCACCAGGATACTGGGTGCACTAGACAGCAGCTAGCAGATTCCACTCACACTGATCATTCCAATGATGCAACAAAGTCACCAAATCGAAGTTTCACATATACAGATACCCCAAGTCATTACTAGTCAGAACAAATCCATACTTTCTTCCCTCCTCCTTTTCTCAGCCATAGCTGTTGACTCAACTCCCGCTCAGCATTCACACGTTTTATTCTCTCATGTGTCAGCAACTGCAACATCTCTGGGTAACACATCAGGAGCAACAGAAGGCATTGATGAAAGCTCAGTTCCTCCTCCTATCTCTGCTGCTGCTACTTTGCCTCATCTTGGGTTTGTACAAAATACTGCCTCCAGCTTCATAGCCAGCACCTGCACACTTCCGTCACTTTTTAGTCTTACCTTTTTTTTTCTCTCTTTTTCTTTCCTTTTAAGCAGCTATGTTTCTGGAGTTTCCCTGGGGAAAATCTCAAACTTGAAAAGACTTCTTAATAACTTTGCTCAGCCCTGCATGCAGGAAATTAAGCCTTTCTGCACATTCAGCATTTACTGCTCTGTTCTGCAGTCCAAAGTTTTGTCCATACATATAGTTTTCAGCCATTTGGGATTGACCCCTTCACCTTAGAGAAGCGCAGGTGAATTTTCAGTTCTGTGTGTGAACTCTCTGCCTACAGATGTGGGTAATAGTTCGTATACTGAATATGAACAGCTCTAAATGTATCAGAGACATTCTGCAAGGCTGCCAAAAAAGATCTGTCAGACAAAACTCATATCAAGTGAAAACATAATTAAGGGCCTTTGACTCGCAGATTATTCTCCACTTGATTAAATGTAATGAATGCTCGCTTCCCCTAAAAAAGAAAAAAAAAAGTGTTGTGGTTTAAGCCTCACACAGTTTTCTCTCTCACTCACTCACTCTCCCCTGTTTCTTCCCCAGTCCTGGGGGGATGGGGAGGAGAATCAAAAGAATGCAGCTCCCACAGGTTGAGATAAGAACAGTCCAGTAACTAAGGTATAACACAAACCACTGCTGCTACCACCAGTAATAATAATGACAAGGCAAATACAAGGGAAAAGAATACAATTGCTCTCCCAGCCCCACCAAGCAGTGCACCCCCATCAACTGATACCAAGCCAGAACATGTAGTGCACTCCCCACACACACCCTTCTGTGTCTCTGCTCTTCATTTTACATCCTGGGCATGATGTGCTGTGGTATGGAATACCTCCTTGGTCAGTTTGGGTCAGGTGCCCTGTCTCTGCTCCCTCCCGGCCTCCTCCCAGCTTCCCCTCCTCCCTGGCAGAGCATGAGGCTCAGAAAGTCCTTGGCCAGCCTAAACATTCTAAGCCATAACTATAAACACTGGTGCTATCAGCGCTGTTCCCAAGCCGAAAATCCAAAACACAGTGCTGCTGCAGTTACTATGAAAAAGCAAAAATGACTGCTGCTGCTGAACCCAGGACAGGGTAGCAACTTATTTCCCACTCCTTCCTCCCCCCTCCTCCACTGCCTTGTGGTTTAGGGAATTCATTCTTTAACTCCCATTAGCTGATTTCCCTCTAGTCTAAGAGACTGATACTTAGGGACAAAGCGCTCCTTTATTTACATACCAAGACTGAGAAACTGTCTGCCTAATTTGGCTATATCCCAGGCAGCCAGCCTGCAAAAAGCAGTCAGATTGCTCAGCTGCTCAGTGTGTTTAGGAAGCATGGTGCCTGGCACTAGGCACAGCAATCACAATAATTCCTGACCAGACTGTCCACAGATCTTGCAGAAGGCCTGGACCAAGTAATCTTCTTCCTTTATATTAAAAAAATCAACAATCAGTGCTGATCTGCTTGCTCTCCCATTTAAACTAATACTTCATTGCACAAGTACAGTTGCAGACAAAGAATTATGCTTCTTTCCTGACAGTTAATATACAGAAAACATTTACAAATGCTGACATATCTCACATGTGAGACCAAGCACATTTTTTGGCTTTGAAAAGAGACACAGCAGGTGCACAAAGCCTTTGCTTCCCCAAACTTTCCACACCCACACAGCCAGCACTTTGCTACTCTAACTCCTTGCACTTACTGCCACAGAGCCATCTTTCCAGCTTCCAAAATACCTGCATTAAAATAACAACTCTGTGTTGACATTTGTAAGTGCAGCAAGCTGTGCCCTTCTGAAGTCACTCATCCTTCCACTTCCCTCTTGTGAGTGACCCTTTTAAAACACGTGCATAAAAGACGGAGTGCTGTGCACCCGGGCTATTTGCTGATCACATTATATAGAACACAAAATGCCAAAGGCTGGCTTAACTCCACACGTTTCAATGAGGTTTCTATTAGTTGCAGCAGGCCACTGAAATCCTCTGCTTAAATTATTATCTATTGACAACACCTTCTAAGCAAAAATCATACAATTCTTTTAACCCTCCCTCTACCTCCTATAAAGCTACAGCAAAGAGCACTGGGTAAGAAGTCTGCAGCATAATGCAACACCAAGCTCTGTTAATACAGAGAGTGATTTACTCCAAACCTTTTTCTCGCTTAAGCTGCTCCTCCAGCAGAGAGGCAGAGAAGGCAGGCAAGACCTAGGAAGAGGAACTGGAAATTCTTTCCTCTACTTGTAGCAGATATAGCAAGCACATGGCTCAAAGATGAATTAAGCATCAATGTGCCACAAAAATACTTAAGTGACCTGGTCTGTGACTCCTATACAGTAAGCTCTCTATATACAGTTTACAATATGATTTTTTTTTTTTAGTTAATTGATGTGAATCAGACTATTAAAAAATCAAGACTGTCAACTCTTAAGAACCGCTGTGAAGTAGCTGGCTTTTACAACTGCTTCACAAATACAAATAAAAGCCTACCATGTTAATTTTATTTTACTAGCACTTGCGGAATCCAAGAGAATCAGGCTGAAGAATTCCTAGGCAAGAAGATGCCAATAGTTTTCAAATAGATTTATTATTAGAGGCTTACTAGTGGCCTGAAAAGGCTTAATACTCACTCTGACACAAAGAAAATTATTTCTCTTCTTCCAGACATTTGAGTACATCTGTCATGTCAACTCCAGCACCCACAAGATGAACAGAACTCAAAATCATTATCTAGTTGTTGGTACCAACAGCTTTTGGCTTCTGATTTAAGACAACAGAAAAAGAAGGTAGGTAAATTAAAAATACTGCCCTAAAAGCCACAATAAACCCCATTCATCATTAGGGAAGCAGTGACACTGGTGCACTGCAGTTAGAGAATGTGAAGCACAAGAGACATACCTCTGTGCAAGTAGTTTCCAGAAAGTATTACTTGAATTATTAAGGGGAACACAGATTATATTCAGTATTCATAGTAGTAAGTTTCAAAAATAATATCCAAATGCACAGCTAAACAAAATGATCACCTGGCAAGTAGCATATATGGCAAGTACCACTTATCTACAAAACCCATTATTAAACCCCTTTCCACTCTGCACTGTTCTGGAGCATTCACAAATCCAAAATCCAAAGGAAAGATATTCATTTTTGGACTTGATGAGCTTCCCCTTTTACTACAGACAGAGGCTTGTTTCCCACACAAATACAGCAATCAAAAACTGATTATGAATTAGGGGAAAAGTTCAACTGTCTTTTTCATTCAGTGCTTAAAAATATACTCAGGAGCACTGACAGAAGAGTTTGGCATAGCTTGCTGTGGAGCCAGCAGTGAGCCCTAGTGCAAATGTTCTCCTAACATTCTTCTAGACTCTGCCAGTGCCCACAGAACTCCTGCTGAAGTACAGTTAAACAAAATATGAGCACTTCCTTGAGTCACAGGATTTCCCCTGTTCTTCAGGAGAGGTAAGAATGTTATACGCACAGAAAACCCTTGTTGTTCCATCAGGGAGATCCAGCATCAAAATTTCAAATGCAAATTTGCAGTCTGCTTCACAGATCTTGCATTTTTGTTTAATTTATTTATTTTTACTTGAGAACAGTCATTTTGAACATTAAAGAAAGCAGAATTGATGAGTTTAGCCAACAAGTGCAGGTTCTACATACTATTTATTTGAGAAATGCACTGCAAAGGGGTAACTAAAATGTTAAGTTACCATAGCTACCTTTATATCATAAGAAAGGAAAGCTTGCACTCAAGATAAAGGAAGAAATAAGACACTATTATTTTTTTTTCTTTTTTGCATTATTTTCAGAAGGATGGCCTGCTTAAAAGAAGCAACCATGTGTTGGTCCAAATATTTTTCCCTGTGTGTTATGCAATTTACCTTTTTTGTTTGCAAGAAAAGCTATAAATATATGTTACTTGCATTAGTAGTTAATAATGTTTCCTAAAGCACTTATTACTTCAAGCCTGTTCAGATATTCAAAACAAAGACAAATATGACAGAAGGAACAACTTTAACACTGATACAATTGCAGCTCTGCAGTGTTAGACCAAGGCTTGAAAGAGAAGTTTTTTCAAAACACCATATTATGTAAATTTTTCTAACCATGAAACAAATGTAAAATTGTAGAGACACTTTACAATGAAGATGAAGTAAAGCTGTTAGAGCAAAATGGTTGCTTCTTGATTGCATTGTAAGAAACAGTTACAGTCAAACACTCTATCATAATTCTCATTGAAAGCTTCTGGGAATCATAGAATTATAGGGTTGGAAAGGACCTTAAGATCATCTAGTTTCAACCACCCTGCCATGGGCAGGGACACCTCCCACTAAACCATGTCACCCAAGGCTCTCTCCAACCCAGCCTTGAATGCAGCCAGCTATGGAGCATTCACAGCTTCCCTGGGAAACTCATTCCAGTGCCTCACCACACTTATGCTAAAGAATTTCATCCTCAGATCCAATCTAAACTTCCCTGTTTATGTTTGAACCCGTTACCCCTTGTCCTCTCAGTACAGTCCCTAATGAAGAGTCCCTTCTCAGCATCCCTATAGGCCCCCTTCAGATACTGGAAGGTTGCTAGGAGGTCTCCACGCGGCATTCTCTTCTCCAGGCTGAACAACCCCAACTTTCTCAGCCTATCTTCATAGGGGAGGTGCTCCAGTCCACTGATCATCCTTGTGGCCTTCCTCTGGACTTATTCCAACAGTTCCATGTCTTTTTTATGTTGAGGATTTCCCATTACTGAAGCCATGCTGGCTGTCACCAAGCACCTTGTTGTTTTTCATGTGCCTCAACATGCCTTCCAGGACAATCCGCTCCAAGATTGTGCTAGGCACAGAGGTGAGGCTGACTGGTCTGTAGTTCCCTGGTTTATCCGTTTTCACCTTCTTGAAAATGAGGGTTATATTTCCTTTTTTCCAGTCATCGGGAACTTCACCTGACTGCCATGATTTTTCAAATATGATGGACAGTGGCTTAGCAACTTCATCTGACATCTAATATTATGGTCTTCTTGAACTTAAATATTATGAACTTCTATCAATAGAACAGACCTGGTTCAAGAAGTAAAAACTGTGGAAACATTGTCAGATGCTAATATTTAAAGTCAAGAAAGCCACACACTTGACAGGAATGTGGTCATACTTACAAAGTTTCTTTTTTTAATGTCTTAAATTTTCATGCAAATTATAAATCTGGGAACAGACTAAAATAACTGGAAGACTAGTAAAGAATGAGTTATCCCACAGAATGCCAGCTTGTTTCCTTTATCAGAACACTAGCTACCTCAATACATTAAAATAATTTAAAATAAAGTATTTTTTAAAATAATTTTGAACTGTTACACCACAATCCCACATAACCCTAAAGAATTGCACATTCACCATTAAAAGGTAGAAAAAGACATATCAAAGGCAAAAAACAACTTTTCTGCTCTGCAATAAGGCTGGTGCCTAGGTCCTACTGAGCTATATGGCAGAACAAAAACCTAGACTGGTGAGTTAAGCATCAGTAAAGAAGATAAAGCAATATAGCAAGAACAACAGAGAAGCAGGAAGCAAGACTTGGTGATGATAGCTAGAGAACCTCTTACTCATCAAAAAGCAAGCTTTGAAATCTCTGTGATCTGTGAAACACAGCATATGAACCATCACTGATGAGATCTGCAAGGCCAATTACACGAGGAAGAAAGTTTTGACTTTTCAAAGTATAAAACAGGGAAAGGACATATGTTTGTTCTTTCTGTTGTTTGAAAACTGGGATCAGAGTAGATGCTCATATTCCAGTTGTACTGCTTTTGATTACATGAAGCAACTAAAAAAACTATTTGCTAAGGAACTGCATGGTTTAAATTTAACATGGATCTATCCATTTTTTTAAAAACCTGAGTGCATGAAGTCTCATTAAAAGAGCTTTTTCCCCTTTCCCTTTTGCTTTTAAATGACAGCATAATAGCTTCTAAATAAATTAAGAAAACACATTTACTTGGAGCTACAATTGAAAAGACTATATGTTGTGATTGATGGCAAACTCTTTCCAAAGCTTCAGTGGAGGGTTATGACATCCATTATTGTAAATCCCACACACCACCAATGCAGAAACAAAAAAAACACTAGATGCCATACAAGAACAGTCCAGCCAACAGGACTTTAATCATAATGAACTATGGAAACATATTTTCATTTTTAAAAAATTACATTAAAGAACTTGTTTTTCAAACAAACACCACAGGAGTTTTAGTGCTAATAAAAGATCACAGGCAAGGTAACATAAATACTTCATTTCTTTTTCTGAGGTATTAAAACCACATTATTAGAACTGAAAGGATTTGAGAAAACAACTGATCTTCCACCTTTGTATTTTTAATTTACTTCACGTTACATTTATTTTATGCATGCAACCTTCTTCTTTCCTCTTATCTGTTTCTCTGAGAAATAGTTGAGAATGCAAACCAAATATTGTTAGGTGATTAACACATTTAATAAAAATTTCCTCTCTCTAAACTGCCCCCAGTTACATATGCAGAGTGCCTAAAATGTAATAAAGCACACTAAAATACACAGAAATTAAGGCAATGGTCAAAGCTGCGCAATATTAGAAAAGCAGACTCCACAGTTCAAGGTCTCTCTGGTGCCTCACAAAGGGAATCATCTCCTCCACCTTCTGAAGAACTCCTCTACAGATGTTTAAAGTACAGTAACTGTTTTACAAAGCAATCTCTATTGGTCTTTGCAGAGGGAATACTGTCCATTGTACCTAATATTGAAAAGATAGGATGGGTAACTGGGTATTAAAAAGGGAAAAATAAAAAAGTTAAAAAAAAAAAAGTCCTTCTTCAACACCATTTGGAAAACTTTCAGGCCTCTCAAAATGGTAGTTTTCCAGGCTGGCTGCTTTGTTGCTTATGCTATTGTAAAAATGGCATTTCTCCATTTTCTGTAATAATTAAAAAGGCATAACTCTGCATTTATGCACTTTACAGGCTTCTAATTTCCAGGAAAACTGACAAGTGAGTTAAGATACTATATATGCAAAATGTCATATAAAAAGCTGGTCATCTTGGACAGCCTCCAATTCCTGGAGTTTAACACTCAAGCAATCACCCATAACTGAAAGAATTCCCCAAAGACCTAGATTCAAGCTTCTGAAATGAAAAGAAACAAAACCACATTAAATCATTGTGTATATATGCATATATATATATATATATACACACACATAAACTTCATGTACATACACTTCATACTTACGTGTGTGTGTATATATATATAAATATAAAAAAAAAATATGGCATAAATGTAATGTAACTTTTGTGGAAAATGGCTTTCTAGGACAATGAGAAACCCAAACTATAAAGTGTGACACAGAGAAAACTAAGAATATTTGTACACTTGCACTGACTTCAGCAAAAGTTCTACAGTACTTCAGAAGGTTTGAGTAGTCTCCTTGTAAAAATCTAGAGCTAAGGGACAACTGCACCTCTGGTTGGATTTGTAAGCCCTGGACAGGAGTCTTAAAACCTCTTGCCTGTTTCATTTAAGTGCTACTTAGGGAGAAGCAAGACCTCCTGTACATTTGTTTGAAGTAGAAATGATAAGTGATAGAAGTTCAATTCCCTGAAAAATTCAGTAACAAAGAATTATGAAAAGCTCTTCTGATGTTCAGTTCATTTGAATACTTCATGCTTACACAAATCTCCCTAAAGATTAAGATAATCATATTAAAGGCTCCATGAATATAGCCAGTAGGGATCACAGCAAGTTTGAGTTATCATTAGTTAATTTTTTCATCATGAAATATATCAAAATAAAAACTGCTTCAGTTTTCAGCTGAGAAGCTTTTAGGAAATTAAGATGCCATTAGAGATGAACAAATGAAGAACCTTCATAACATCTGACACACTGTGTAAAAACCCCTGTACTAAATAACACTGTCAAAAAATTGAGGGGGTGTGTTTGTGCTTTTCTGGGGATGGTGAGTCAAATGAAGGAAGTGGAAATGCAGTGCTGATAACATTTCCAAATGATGTGAAAACTGCCTTGTGAAAAATTAAGCTTACCTTTGGAGACTGTTGTTAGAAATATTTTTCCAGCACCAAACTCAGATTTCTGGACACAAAACAAATACCTCCAGAACAACGCTGTCTTCATCTGCTTTTCCAACTCATAGAAGTAAAACATCAGGATAAAAATCCAGCATTTTAATTGAAAAATACACTGCAGAGATAAATCTTTACCTGATTGGTGCATCAGACAAACTTATGCACTGCTTATCCAACCTTTTCATAAAAAACACAAACTCTCCTATGTCGCTGCATTTCCCAGGCTAAAGAACAATTCCACAGATTTGCCACTGACTACCAGAATTTTTATAAATATGAACATACATCACTATTCCTGATAACTGGAAAAAAGTAGGTGTCTCCATTAAATTTCTAACATCTCAGATTTACTGTTTTCAAAAAGAGGGAAAACCTTCTAAGCCTCATGGTCATTTTTGTTTGTGCCTTTGATAACTTTGTAAGACAGCTTAATACTTGCACTGAAGATACTCAGTTCACATTAAACATTGCTGATTAATGAAATGAATATATCATTGTGAAATGAACACTGAATGATAATACTAAAACAAAACCTCTTGTTTAGAAGTATCTTGTTTCAATGTTATCAAAATGAGACTGACTTAAAACTGGCAAAAGTCAATATATTTTAATAACATGTGGACAATCTTGAAATGTTTAGGAAGATAAACACCCTATAAATACTTATTTAAACTTGCTCAAAGAGCAACAATATGAAAGACTCCAGGCCACATTCTGATGTTGGTTACGTGCCATGTATGAAATTGCTCAAATATAAGCTTTAAGCCTGGCCTTGGTCATCTTTAGGTGCCTGATAGCCTCATGTGCAGGGGGATGGGCTTGCCCCTCTCACCTTAGGGGGTCCCCAGAGGGAAATCCCATGGCTGCAGCCTCCCAGGGAGCTACTGGCCCTCACTCTAACTCCCCTAAAGGGAATCATTTGCAAGATGTGCTTATAACATTAACTACTCACAAAATTATCTCATGTGCAGCATAAAAAAGATGAAGCCACAAGTGTCAGACAGAACAGTGACCCCAGAAGAAAAGCATGCAGATGTAACAAGCCTAAATTCATTTGAACTGACATTTCTTGAAGTCCTAAAAAGGCTCTCATCCTAAGCTTCGTTTCTAGAAAATTTTCTTTCTGGTTGTATTGAGAAGGTGAAGAGGAAAGATGAACATAACTTTACAAAATGTTCTTTGCTCCTCTTGGAAGTTATAAAAAAGAAAAAATCACCCTCATCCCCAAATCCTCCCACCAGAACCTAAGAACATCTATGTTTATCTTCACCCTGAGAGTCTGTGTTCACTCCAGCATATGGTACTGCCTCAGTTTGGTTTCGCCGGTAGAAAAGGCTAACCTCAAATCTTATGGCAACCAGCACAAAATTAGACTTCCCCCCCCCCCTTATTGTCTGTCGCTTCAGTGATTTGCTGATTTGTTGCAGAAAAGCATTATTTTTAACCACAGACTGGTACAAACTCCTTTTGCAGAACAGCACAAAACAAGACTCCATCAGCCATGAAGTTTTCCCTTCTCTTCCAAAAGAAATTGCCTCTGGGGAAAAGTCTCTCATCTTCTTGATCAGTTTGCTGGATGCTGGACAGCTGTGGCTTTGCATAGTTTTAGTGGACTGCTCATCTAACTCACCCCATTCATAAATATTTCTATTTAGTCCCAATAAAGCTTTCTCATCCCATTCTCCCTTGTTCTTATTGGATTTTTTTGCTGGAAAAACCACTGCAGGACTCGAAGTTACTGTAACATAGTATTTCCTGAAATGTTCCTGGAATTGGTACTCCAAGAACTAGGATGTTTACAGGATTTAAGATTTACAAAGTTAGGATTTTTGAAGTGTTTTTTTTTTTTTTTTTTGATTTTGAGTGTATCATGAAGACTGCAGCAGCCATCAGTCAGATAAAGGGCAGAAATCTTTTAACCTTAAGATGGAGCCTTGGATGTAAGAGCCTCCAGGGCCTTAGTAGCAACTCTTAACTCTTCTCTAGTGTGGTCATGACCTCTAAACAAAGTGCAATGAACACCTGCAGCTAAGTGATGTGGAATCATCTCTTCCACACAGACCTGTCTTTACTACTTACCTGCTCCAACATTCAGCAGAAAGACTACCGAAGTCAACAAGAACAGGCCCAACCACTTTGTTTCAAGTTTCTCTCCTTGCACCTGTGGCAAGACCTGCTAGTCCCTATGCTACACCACAAAATAAACTAAAAAGTCTCCTCCCACTCAATTTCTTTGTTCCTTTTGATGTCATTAAAGCCAAACATTCAATAGTAAAGACCTCTATCCCCTTTAACATTATAATTTTCCTGAAGTGATTACCCTCTTCAGAACTTGATTCCTCTTTCAAGCAAACTGTTTTTTTACTGATTTTGCTATACTTCCTTCCTGTGGCCCAGTCTAACTGTAGATCATTCCATAAGAAAATGGCACACAGGAAACAAAAAATCTGAGGGATATGGTATTATTCATAATGACATTACAGAGTTTCTCATATTCTCCACATGGAAAGTAGGCTTTTGGCATTTCCCACAAGAAGCAAGAAAACCAAAATCCTCTTTGAAAGAAATCAAATTCTCATTTCCCACCACATAATCAGATGATTACCTGTCAGTTCAGGAGCTCAGCTAGAATGGCATGTTTGCTATTCCTACAGCTCACAGGCTCAATGTCCAGAAAGTCCATTAGCAATCTAATGATTGAAAGTAGCACAGTCAGCTTCAGGGAGCGCCAATAAAATCATTTTGAAAAACAAGAAAATATTTATTTTTGCCTGTGAGAAAAATTCAACAAAGACAATGAACTTAGGCAACACTCTGACCATCAGAGGATAAATCAGTTTTCAGCTGCCATGGACAGGTAATGAGGACTTGCTGTTGATACAGTTGTGGAGGGAAGATTCACTAGCAAATTTTTATTCCTACTGCAAATGCAGAAACTGGGTGTTTATTATTATTTGTGACAGTGTTTCATGCAGAACAGCAGGTCCTCATTAAGGAAGCCATATTTACCATAAACATTCACCTCTCATGCAGAGATCAAGTTAGAATTTGAGCTCACAGCACATGAAAAAAAGAAAGCAGATTTTTCTTTAGGGTGCAAAAGAGAATCAGAAGGAATTAACACACACACACTACCACAGTGCAAATTTTCTTCTTTCAAAGTGACATCTTTTAAATTTCAGTACCACAGAATATCACCATACAATTAAGAAAGTTTGCTTACTTAGTTTTCATTCAGGCCTTAAATGGAGCAGGAGGGGACTCAATAAAAATATACAAGTCTTAGAAACCAGTGTTCCTTCAGAATCACAAGTGCATGAGCACCTCTGCATACAAAGATTAAAAATGACATAATAAAGTTAATTGTGTAATTAAATACAGAGCACAAGTCTGGGCTGCTTATAAATTACAGATGTCAGACACTTAATGAGAGCTTATGGGGCAACCCCTCTGTGATAAAAGCAAAACTGATACATCCAATAACTTTTAAACTTTTTTAACTTTTAAAAACTATTTCATATTTAATGGTTAAAAATCTCATACAAGAGGAGGTAGGGTACAATGGAAGAGATGACACAAGGGGCTTGAATTTCTCTTTCCAATAATGAATACAGAGGTTTGTGGAAGAAAAGTAGTTAACTGAAAATCCTTGCATTTCCTTGGTCATAAACCTATTTCTTTAACAAAATCACTGCAACTCCACCAAATTGTAGTTGAACAGTTAACACCAACACGCTTAACCATGTTAAATGAAAACCAGAAAGTAGACTAGGTTAACGGGCATGTTTTGTTTCCAGAAAAAAAGAAAAAGATAAAACGGGAAAGTCCACTGCACTAGTTTTTGAGATTACAGTGCTTTGCAATCCAGATATGACTTTGTGTCTACTTCCTGCCTGTACTTTATCTCAAATATTTATTCAGATTGATTGTGGAATATTCAAATAATACCTGATGTTGATAGAGAGTGTTCAGAAAAAAGCCCTGCTAATCTTTAATGACAGTTTCAGTAATGCACCTTGTGCCTATACTTCCAAGCAGCTGCACATCACCTTGGCAATTCACTGTTGCCTTCAGCAAAAAAGCTGCTGAAAACCCTATGTAACAACAGCTAAAAATATCATCTTTGGCTATGCTGCTTTATTAGAAGTTACTAAGGAACCACATGACAGTGTAACCTACTTACATTAAACAAAATAATCTGCATGCACTGTATGAACAAAGCACTGTAGTTGTCTGCAATTAGTAGATAAACAGCAGCTTGACCAAATAAGATCGCATTTAGAAGAAGTCCTGTAGGAAGTTGTAGAGGAATGTTAAATTTGATGAAATTGTAACATTGCAGGACTAGGGTTTGATCACGCTAAAAGGGGTGGTGATCATGTGTTCTAAAATGCTCCAACTGAAATTCTGATAAGCTCCCAAGAAATTGAACAGGAGAGAGCCGTAGTTTAAGGCCCTCAATCAGTTCTCTCACTCACTCCCCTCTCTTTCTTCCCCAGACCTGGGGGGATAGGGAGGAGAATCGAAAGAATGCAACTCCCACAGGTTGAGATAAGAACAGTCCAGTAACTAAGGCATAACACAAATCACTACTGCTACCATCAGTAATAATAATGACAAGGCAAATACAAGGAAAGAATACAGTAGCTCACTAACCAATTTCCACCCAGCCTGACCACGCAGCACACCCCCATCACATGATACCAAGCCCAACCAAGCAGTGCACCCCCATCAACTGATACCAAGCCTGAACACGCAGTGCACAGCCCCCCGCCCCCCCGTCTGGGGCTCTGCTCTCCGTTTTTCATGCTGGGCATGACA
>JASSUY010032610.1:0-16173 GCA_032466535.1 Forpus xanthops | reverse complement strand
AGAAGAGAAGGCTGAGTGGAGACCTCACAGCAGCCTTCCAGTATCTGAAGGGGGCCTATAGGGATGCTGGGGAGGGAATCTTTATTAGAGACTGTAGTGATAGGACAAGGGGTAATGGGTTCAAACTTAAAAAGGGTAAGTTTAGATTAGACCTGAGGAAGAACTTGTTTAGTGTAAGGGTGGTGAGGCACTGGAATAGGTTGCCCAGGGAAGTTATGAATGCTCCATTGCTGGCTTTGAATGACATGGTTTAGTGTGAGGTGCCCGTGCCCATGGCAGGGGGTTTGGAACTAGATGATCTTAAGGTCCTTTCCAACCCTAACTATTCTATGATTCAATCTTTTAATAAGGAAGCCGGATTGAAGTGGCTGAGAAGAAAAGTTAAGGGGTCTATTACAAACCCATTTCTCTCAATTTGTTTCCATGAGCACAAAATAAGTGCAGTTAGTGGATTTTACAGGAATCATCAGATGGGTTTTAAATAAGGTCCTTTTTCTTTGCAGGTTGTTACATTTCTCTGATAGGAGCTAGATGAAAAAAACCCAAACAATTGTAATATTTATGGAGTTTTTATAAAAGAGATATAAGCACAGCCTAAGGTATTATTAAGTCTGTCAGGCATCTGCATTTACTACGTGTTCAGTTTGCAGGATTTAGATCAAATGTAGTGTGAAATAATAGCATCTAAAGTGCAAAACCGTGGTATCAATAGCATCTCAATGAGTAGAATTTGCTTATTTTTAAGGTATATGGGGAAGCTTGTGTTCCAGAAACAAAACTGGGTTTATTTAGTGGTGGAAGAGTTGGTGGATAAGGTCTGATGGCTGTGAGCTAATGCCATGCCTTAATGTTATTAACTAAGTAACCTAAAGCCAACCAGACCTGCTGGATAGTGGAGGCAGAATTGTGCCAAACATGTCTTACCCTTGAAGTGTAGTTTCTATAGTCGCCGTCAGATGATATCTTGATGTATCCTATTGTCATGGGAAAGGTGGCAAATCCAAGCAAATAAGGCTGTTTCTGGTTAAGGTTTAGAAATCACTGGCATCCTGTGGTAACACTGTGTGTATCTTAAATTCATAGTAGGAAAACTCACCAGAGGTTACTTGTGCCAAGATGGTGCCTTTGGCTAGGGGAATTTGCTGAAATTCCTGAAGGCTGAGAGAGAGCATGCAGGGCAAGTATTGCACTGTGAACCCTGTTGTACACTTGGTCTTGAGCCTCTATTACTGCCTGGTAGTTGGGACAGGCTGTTTAGCTAAACTTATGTTCAGTTTAAACTGGTTCAGCTGTTCACTTGCTCTCTGACATACTTGAGAACAAAACTGCTCCATGTAGTTCAGTAAGGATGTTTACTTCTGTCTAAAGGTAGGTTTGATGCTGAAGTGCTTGGCAACAGCCTTGTGCTTCTGCACATTAAAGTGCCAAACTTGTTTCTGTTTGCCATCACTAGGCTGGCTAAGCTGGAGACCTTCCAGAAGACTCTTGTTGAAGACCTTGCCAGTCTTGAGAAGGAAACCCAAATCTTAGCAAGCATGGAGAAGGATGCAATGGTGTGTATGACTTCTCTTGTGCCAGACTGTGGAGGTATCCCTTCCCACATAATGGGGGTTTTCTTTGGGGCTCTTCTTAGGACTTCTGGAATGCACAGTTGCTCAAATTGAGTTCTTTCTGCAATCAGCAAAAGCAAAGGTACATCTCCACCAGCTGACCTGCATGCTCACGAGTCCTGTGATGGTCAAAAAGGGTACTGGTTAGGCTTGTGATACACTTGGTGGTGTATTGGGAAATATTCTAAACCTCATATGGCATCTCCAGGTGTAGTCTTTTCAGCCTTGTGAGGGTTTTGAACTGGGACAATCAATGAGGAATTCTTTGCATGGAAAGTTGTGCAGGATTGACACATATCTCAAGAGACCTGTACCAGTATGTGGAACAAGGTGCACCGTCTAGTCGTATCTGTACCTATGGGTCAGAAAGAGGCTGACAGTAAAGAGGATGTAAAAGATACTGTTGGTGCAAATGCTGGGGGAAAAATCTGTGAAAGTGGGAATCTTCAGGTTCGTTTTTATTGATAAATCTCTGGGCAAGCTTCATCAGTAAGTACTAACTCTTCACAAACTAGCTATGCTTACTTTTCTTACAGAATTCAGTCTGTTGACTCAGCCCTGGGCCAAACAGTCTGGGACTCTGCTGCCATTAGCCAAAATACAACGGTATGTGCAGTACATGAGTAGCTCTGTATGAAGGGTGTGCTCATACACATGAGTATAAGATGCTGAAAACCATGAGCTTGTTTATTTTAGCTGTGAAAGCTGGAATCCTGAGCCTTTCCATAAGAAAAAGCTTCTGTTGTGAGCACCGAGTTGCTCAGGGACACAGGCCTGCCCTTTATCATAGGTGCTCCTGATGAAGGACACCCTAAAAGAGGGGTAGTGCTGAGGAAAAACAATCATGTCATGGGAGCTGCTCATCCTGCAGTACTTGTTCAAGAATGGATACTTGAGAATGAGAAGCTGAACCTAAACGTGCTTCCAAGATCTTCGCAGTTTATGTCATGTGTTTGTATAAACCTTTGAAATGTGTTTTGTTTCCTTCCCTGCAGCTTGAACTCCCAACAAAGAAGGCAGTAGAAAAAAGCGTCTTCACTGCTCCTTCTAACTAGCAAACCCCTGAATTTATTATTTCTCTTAATATATGAGCGTCTTATGCAGCGTAGAGAAGATGGTCATGTTGAAGGTTGTTTATTAAGTTGAAAGGAAAAAAAAAGGAGAGGAGGGAAAAAACATTTTGTTTTTTTTTTTCTTAAAATAAGTATACACTGAGTGGTCCAGTTCTGGCCCCTGTGTTGACATGATTAAGCTTTCTGCAAAATTGTAAGATGGGTCCATTAAATATCAAATAAAAAATGAATTAATACCCTGAATTTAGCCACCAAACTTTTGCGTATACTGGCTTCGACTATTCTGCTAATACCTTTATCAAATGTAAAAGCACTTAATGATTGATTCCGAGTAAAATGTTGCTCAGTAGGATAAGAATCTCCTCACTTCTTCCCAATTGATACATTGTGCATGTCTGAAAAGGTACTCCAGAGTTCTTCCTACGTACCTGGCATGGTGTACGTTCAGGTAGGTTTTCTTGCGAGCATGCAACAGTATGGGAACTGTTGTCTTGAAATAAGAGCCACCTAATTCTGGATAACAAAGTGAAAGCACAGATCTACTGGATATTGGCCAGATGCCTGATGGCAAGCTGGAGACTCTGGAGGGCAAGAAGCTTGGAGCATTGCGGAGAAAACAGCGAGTGAAGCTAGAGAAATAATTTTTACAACCAGTCACTATTGGCTTCTAAGAGAGCTCAAAGTACAGGGAGCAATGTTAGGATTAGACAAAATAGCATCAACGGTCTCTTGAAAGCAAGTAGTAGATAAACCATACTATTTAACAACATCATGCTCTGCTTTGACAGTTCCCAAAATTACGGCTGCTCTTCACAAACTGCTTTTAATGCTATTACAGACACAGTGTTGATTCTAATGCATCTTACTGATTTTGTGTGAACATGCCATGTTTCTAAGATTTGTATTTGTATCCGTTTATCTTGTAAAACTGACCTTAAATTGCTGTGTGGATTGGAGTTGAAGAAATAATCCCCTGCACGCAATATACCTTCGTAACAAGCACATACTGACAGTTTCACAACTGTCTATCTTTTAGGAGACTGAAACACTTCCTTCTAGAGAAAATCATTCAGGATAGTGCCAGAACAGAAAACAGCAAGAAGCCGCTGTTGCCATCATATCATTATTTTCTGGAGTTAATATTTATTCCTTTAGCTTAAGTAGTTCTGACTAGAGTTGGCATGAGATGAGATCCCTTCGTTGACAGCAAGGGATGATTGCTGCTTTTCTTCTGGTCTGATACAGAAGAAGGGCCTCTAACCCTGCCCTTCCCAAAGCTCCAGATCCTCTGGTCTTCCCCTCTCCTATTCACAATGCAAAGGGCTGAATCTGTAATTTCACATCCACTAGTTTGCACTTAACTACTTTGAGGGCTGGCCCTGGTGTCCTGACTATGCTGTATCTTTTTGCTGCTCTTCACTGTCTTGCTAGCTGTTGTTTGAATCCAGCCTCTGAAGGCACTCAACTGGAATAACTGTCTTTTGGGAGATGAAGCTGCAGCCTCTGAACAGCTCTGCTTGCACTAGTTAAAGCTGTTGAGTTTTGCAGCCCAGTAACAGACTTCTCAGCGTGCTTTATGTCCCACTGTTGTGGTGGTAGGTTGGGGTTGCACCAGCAGTGTCATATACCAAAACAGGTTTTAAGATATCAGACTGAGAGATGTGAACATCCTTCCTATTGCCTTGGCTGTACCAGGTCCAAAACAGAAAAGCATTTGGGGCTTTTATTACCTTAGTAAGATCCTGGGACTAGGATGAGCTGCCCTGTTGCTTGTTACTGTAACCCAGAGTTCGCATTAGTGAATGCAGAGGGATGCTTTGTGCAATGTTTCTCCCTATCCTAAGTACCAAAATGATACTCCTAGTAGTTGCTGGGTAAATGCCTGCATCCCATGGATTTATTACTCATGACCTGGTGGAACATAATAGAAACAGTGCTGATAACCCACATCCTTTGGGCATGCGTCCATCTACTTTAAGGTGGATATTGCCTTGACCAGTTTAGACTTGCTCACCAGTATTTCCAAGGAGCTTATTGCCCAAACGAAAGAGTTGGAATATGAGATGTCTCTGGTTTAACAACTTAATATTTATTTATTTTTAAATAGACAATAATGGATGATCTTACATTTTTAAAATGTTATTTGATGGCTTCATTGCTCTTTAAGAGCTGCTAAGCATTCAAGTTTTATCAGAACAACAGAGTAGATGTGTAGCAAGTTTTTTTTTTTGCCATTTCCTCACCCTTCCTGCATTTTGGCAGAGTGCTGTTGGTATCTTCTGCAACTGTAAAATTTAGGAATGTTTTTCATCCCAGGGCCTTTGCTAGATAATTTACAGGAACAAGACTGATGCTCGCTGTATCTGTTGTTGAATGCCCATGTAACCTGTCACTACAAAACTTGGAAGGCAAGCGTTGAACAGTTCAGAGGGTGTGGATAAAGAATTCAGGATCTCTTGCTTATTAAAAGTTATCATAATATTGTATGGGCCTACACTTGTTTTTAATTGTTTTATTGGAAAAGGCTGCAGCCTAAAAGTTTGCTTTTAGTGGTATCGGAGTGCAGAAAAGATGTCATACAGCTTAATGTCTATTACTCCTGCACTTTCTCTATCACTTCCTATGAAACAGTTCACCTTTTGAGAATCTCAGTGAGGGCTTGGTAACCTACGAAATGACCAAGCTGGGAGGATATGCTGGAAGTTGTGGCCTTTCTTAATGGCCTTTCTGCTTGTAGTTCATAGCAGTTGTGTTTGGAGACAGCAACTGGGGCAGGAATAACTCTGGTTTTGGACAATTCACCTCATGCCACTTCTTGTTCAGGTTCTGATTCTGCAAGTGGTAGGACTGTGTCTAAATGAGTGCACTGGAAAATAAAGAAGTTTGTAGGAACAGCTGAAAGCTATTTCATACTGGAACCAAGCACAGCAACAGAGACTTTCCTGGTTATATCTTTTGGGTGTTTTTTGTTTATCATGGAAAAGAGTTGAGAAAGCACTACTTGTAGCCAAGCTGAGAGAGGAGCCTTGCGAAGCTGAGCCATGGCACACATCAGCAGCCTCTTCATTCCTTGGGAAGCTGCTAATATCCAAAACCAAAAGTGAGTGAATCAAAATCAACAGCTTTATTTCCCTATTCTCCAACATATATGGTGAGTCCCTAACAGCAGGATCAAGTGTTTGCATGTCTACACTTTTTTCAGGTACAGCCTATTGTTAAACCATTCAGTTTCCATGGAGCACTGAATATTCTTCAGGCTCAAATAATGTAAGCCACAAAATATTGTCCAGGGAACAAGGAATTGTGGGTTCTGGTAGTCTTAGCCAGAGCAGGGCACTAAATGTCTGTTTTCCATGTTTTGAGCAAGAGCCATAAATGCAACTTGGTAGGTCACAGAGAAATTGTAAAGGAGCAGCTGCCTCAATTTTATGGTGCTGAGATCCTAATTCTTTATCCCATTCCTATGGTTTTACTGAATGTGCTCCAAATGGAAATTAAGTTTTTCAGAAACAGTTAAAAATTTTCTGAAACTCAAGATATTTTCGATTGCTTTAGGAGGATAAAATCTTAGAATTTTCGCACATTCACATATTGAGGTTAATCTTATTGCTTCCTCTCTCTGTCCTAACAGATTCACCTGCTGAATTTGACCAGGCTTCCCTTTTTGTCTGTTTGAAATAGTTATTCAAGCCTAGGTTTTGCCTTTTTTGAGGAAATGTTTGTCAGTTAAGAGCCTCTCATAGCTGCAAAGTCTGTACAGAAGCTGCTGGAAATTCACATGCTTCTTTCTAGGCTGTTCACTGCTGATGTTTTTAATATATTTGTTGGGTAGAGCTTCCAAATAAGGTATTTTAAAGCCTTTATATAGCAGAAACAGCAGGTACAAGAAGCCACATAAACAGTAAAGAAGCTTTGACTGACTGACAGGATTCCATATCTTGGCAAATAACAAGTAAGTCAGGCTTTCTTACCCCAGTTAGGTAAGTTTGAGCGGAGAGATGATGTTCTGTAAGTTCTATCTTTGCCATGTCTCAACCGTGATGCTCCGGTTGCTCTTCGCTGTGCCCTCACACTGTCATTCACAGCAAAACATAGAGATGCTTGTGATACTGTGTGCGGGCCCTATAGAGTTCATTAAATGTGAGTAAAAACTGGGAGTCAAACTCACTCGAACTAATGAGTGGGATGCAACGGTCATTCTCCCACATAGTAATTGGAAATTTTCCTCCATCAAACTCAAGATTGCTCTTTTTAGCCATTAATAAGTACATCAAAAGGATCTCACCAGCCACAGTCTGCAAGGCAAGACAGCCTGAGAAGTGGGGAGGCACCAGAACCCATTTAATTTTAACAAGTCTGTTTTGATTGAAGTTTAGGCTGGAAGGGGTTTTTCACTCTGCATGGAAAAAGCAAACTCAGTGGGGTATTCACAACATACGCTTCATGCACCTGAACTGTAACTCAGAAGAGCAAAGGCAGGAGCCTGTTTTGCCCTGTAGAATCACTATCAAGATCTAGGACTGTCTAGGACGGATGGGAATGTTCATTCTACTAGAGAAAGGTATCTTATGTAAGGAATTGTAAACATGCTGTATCTGCATGCTGTGAAAAACTGTTTCTTAACCTAATTAGAGCGTGATACACAGAAATACCCCCTGCCCAGTCAACGGGGAGTACAAAGCACAGCCAATGGTTGTACAAAACCCACAGGTGAGAGTTGCATCAGCGCAATGAAAGCCTGTGAAGTTACGGAGGCTGTTTCTCAGTCCAAGATGAATGTCCTAAGAGTTTTCTGAAAAAGCCTGAGAACAAAAGTAGCCTCAAATAACCATTTCCTAGCAATTTCATGTCTTAAATAGGAGTGGAGACAGCCTGATAGTAAAATTGTTTTATTTACAGTGCTATGTATAACAGGAAATTCAGTTTAAAAAGTCAGTGGTGCTTTTTCTTCAAAGTTGCAGCATTTGGAAGATGTTAAGACAAATATGAAGAGTTTTAAACATACCTGATTCCAGCCTTCCTGGGTGGAATCGGTCTGCAAGGTGAGACCATCTTGGTTTTCCTTTTTTTATTATTTTTCTTTTTTTTTTTCCCCCAGCCCTTTGAGTTTTGAGTAAGGCATTTATTTATTTATTTATTCTTTTAAAAGAGGTTTCAACAAAACAAAAGACAGCATCTGTGGGTTTGGTTACTACAGTAAACTTCAACGCTTATCATGCTGACACTGTCCACCTTGATAGTCAAATGCGTGCTTTGCCATGAAAAGGTTGTGGACTCCATTCAGTCTAAAATCCATACTGGGCCACATAACCTATTTTGTTACTGGCCTCAGATGAATGGTTCAGCTGTCTGCATCATGTGGTAATTTGTCAGGTTTTCCATTTCACTCTGTCTCTACTCCTGCTTCCAGCATCCAGCTGATGTCTGCAGAGCTCTGAAGCTCTCCTTTTATTTAGGCCTGTGTACAACACCTTCAGACAAACCCACTAATTTCTTACAACTTGTGAGTATCAAGCAGAAAGATCTGCAAAGCAAAGGTTCTGGAAGGGCCAGTGAGAAGCTTTTGGGTTGTAGTTTTTTTTTTTTTTTGGTTGCTGCCTTCTCTCCTTATTGAATCTTAAAGCAAAACACTGATTTTTCACTGAGACAAGTTTCATGAAAAGGGATCAAATGTGAATGTTCACCTGTCTCTGGTCGTGATGTAAAAGTTGCTTGAACATTGCAGTTATTTTGGTTCCTCAGTTCATAACGATGCAGTTGAGCAGCCAGACTGCCCAAACATCCTACCTGTGCTGCAGTATTTTGGGGATTTTGGTTTTCTGCCAGAGCAGAAAGGTTTTGTCCATGCTGCAAATAAAACTGTGAGAGCAGATCCCCAAACTAACCTTGGGTATTTTTCACTTCTAATCATTGAAGTGGGAGCTAAATACAGTGAACTGAAGCAGAAAGGGCGGTGACTGGCTATATGAGACATAAGCTGTTACAGCTGCAGACAGCAAATATCTCCTTGCTTTCCCTACAGAGGATTGTGCCTCAGTCACATCTGTTTCTCCAGTCAGAAACCAGTCTGAATAAGGCGCACCTAGCACAGAAATTTCTTTATTAAGTGCTTTGTTTGGTGCTGAATTCGCTTTAAAGATTTCCTTCGTCTTCCAGTCTATCAACATGTGGCATGTTAGTTTGTGGCAAATTACAGCATTTGCATAGGATTAACTCTGTGGCTGTTTATGGTCAAAGGATTTGTCTTCAGTAAGTTGTTGAGCTCTTATTTCTTTCAAAATCCATTTACACAGAACTCTCATGTAGAACACCAAAGTGACTTATTTTGCTCAAAACCTCTGATCATGATGTGATATTATGTACTCTAAGTGCCATACTGGGCAGTCCCTTGTGCTACCACTCCACCCTCCTGAAGCAGAATGCTCCTGACAGCCTTTGTGGCATCTGAGTCAGGTTGCACATATGCAGAGCAAGTGAGTAGAGTGCAAGTCCTTCCTCAGGGCTCCCACACAACCAAGGGGATGGTTGCATCTTGATGGTATCAATTGAAGCTTTGGGGAACAGCTGGGAAGAAGCAGAGAGGGGAATGATGATGGAAAAGGTAAGATTCTCAGTGTTCCTCCTTTCCCCTTCCTCCTTTTCCTGACTACACCACAGTTCAGCTAAATGTCCTGAGCGGACTGTTGAGGCCTTGCCTCAAGACCTCTTACTCTTATAGGAAGTGCTCACTGCATTACTCTGAACAGAGCCCCAGCCTTTTGAAGGCATGGATGGGTTTATCCATCAAGCGTTTGATAAGGCGTTTATGTGTCAGTATTAGACATCACAAAGGTTTCCTTTTTTCTTAGGAGAAAGGTCTTGTCTTCCTTTGTTCCAATGGTGATCTTTGACAGAGCAAGTTTGTTAAAACCTAAATAGTGATACGTTAATAATTGTCTGGTAGAAAGGACTGACAAATGTAATCAAACAGGATTTAAGCTAAAGCTTGTAATTCAGTCTCTTGTTTTTTTTTTTTTCCTTTTCTTTAGAAAAAAAAAAAAAAAGCACAAGAAATACCATACTTATTGTGCTTTCTTATTGTCCAGGAATCCATTGGCAGCAGCAAAGTAGTCCTTATGGAAACCATTCTTGATTTCTGTTGTGACAGGGGTTTCCTTTGTAGCTGTTCTTGAAGGTGCTTTCTGGTACGTCTGTAAAAACAAAATCTCAAGTTAATACTTAGGTTTATTTATTGCCCCCAAACACTACTTATGGTTAACTGCAAAACGGAGCTGTCTGGTGTTTGTAGGTGCAGTTGTATATAGCTTCAGACTGTGTTACATGAACTGTATTATTTGCACTGTTGTAGGGGATATTACCTTACTAGTGTTACTGTCACACTTAACATCAAAAGAGATTTTAAGTCCTTTTCACTAAAAGATCTATGCATGCAGGCAGCCTGGAGCATTCCCTGCTAAAAAAGGTTGAAGTAAACAATACAGATTTGCTTGTTTCTTTTCTTTTTTTTTTTCTTTTTTTCTTTTTTTTCCCCAGGGAAGGAGAAAGAGTGACAAAAGGTGCTCAACAGAGCAAGGTCAGATCTCCTAAGTCCTGAATGTGATACCTGACTTGCCAGGCAAGCGCAGAAGAACTGAGCTGCAACAGGGAGGTCATTGCTCCTGATTAGCTGTTTTGCAGACACTATTGTAGCTATCATTCTGAAGTGATGTGTATTTTAATACAGGTGTATTTTAAGTACTGAGGTTCATTCTTACATGCGAGTTGGTAAAGTCTGCTATCCAAAAAGTTATTTCCCCCTGTTTTCCTCCATTGTTGTCAGAGACTGCTTGTCAGAGACTTGTTGGGGGACTGTTTACCTTGATGTAGAAGTTTACGAAGAGAATGACCAGTGTGGCCATATAGGAGGACTGGAACATGAGACAGCCGAATGGGAATCCGCATGGCTTCACAGCTGCACTGAGTGTGTGCACAATAGTGAGCAGAAATTGGATCTGGGGAGGAAAGATTGTGCATGAGTATCTCCTGAGAAAAGATCAGTGCTACCTAAATCAGACATAACTGCTATCTAGTTCTTCCCTCTGGAAGCTTTGAATACTCTTGAAAGTTGCCTCTTTCCAAACTTGTGAATCTGTTGTGAAGGTTAAGTTTAAATGGCCCTCTTAGGGAATTAAAAAAACTTAATGGGGTCAGATTTTTTTAGTAAGTTTAGAGGACTAGTTGACAAAATGCGAGCTTTTTTCTTTTTTTTAAGAGGGGTTATTCTATCCTCTAGGCCCCGTCATGCCAGCTACAGTGTTGTTTCTGTTACTGGGCAGAAACTTAAAGTTTGAAAGACTGCAGGCAATAGCTTTAGTAGTCTATTGTGGTTTCAGGTGTAAACTCAGGACATAGTCTGAACAGAAAATAAAAATCCCAGGTCTGAGGAGAATTGCATCAATGCAGTTAAGATGAGGACAAATGAAGATGGAAAAGGAATTGCAGAAGACGAGTTGTACTTAAGACTGTGAACTGCAGCCCATGCTGGTGCATCCGATTCTCCTCAGCCAGCTGAGCATGTCCTCAGTCCAGTGTGCTGATGTGTGTCCCAAACAGGGCAGCATTTTTCAGCTGTAGGGATGGTCTCTTCTCAGAGAAGAGGCATTTCCAAAACACATTTCTACACAGGTGTGTTCAAGCTCACTGCAAACATCTGTACTCCCATATAAGATGAACAGCCCCCAAGATGAAAAAGTGACAGGTACTTTATTTCACATCAAGCCTCATATCTTGTTGATAGCAGCTTTTTTGGTTACAGCAACTGCTGGAGTAGACTTTAAGAAGTCAGACAACTTCTGTCTTACACAGTTCTGTATTTTGTAGTTGTACCATGGTGTGGTAGGTTAACCCTGGTGGGCTGCCAGGTGTCCACCCAGCTGCTCTTTCACTTCCTCTCCTTAGTAGAGTAGGGGAAAAAAATATGATGAAACCTGTGGATTCAGGTAAGTGTAGGGAGGGTAATTGGTGAAATTTGCCAATTGTAACCACAGATGAAACAGACTTGAATTCAAAAAGATTATTGAAAATTAACAACAGAGGATAGTGAGAAATAAAACAAAAACCACCTTCCCCTAAGTCCCTATTTTTCCCCCCTTCCATCTCAGTTGCTGTGCAGCTTTTTTTACCCTTTATTAAATATGATATCACAGAGGTGCCTCCAGCTTTGCTGATGGGCTCAACTTTGGACAGTAGTTGGTCTGTCTTGGAGCTGTCTCTGTTGACAATGTTTATAACTTTTTAATTAGTCCATTTGCCATGATTAAGCATTGTCCATTTTTCTGTGCAAGAGATAAAAAGGGATGGAATTCTATGGACTATAGACTTTCTACTCCATTGTAGAAAATATTTCTAAGATTTATTTCCTATATTACATTATACTGGGCCACTCTAGTGACTTATTCTGTATGACAGCCTTGTTATATTTGAATTCTAACTGGCTGAATTCTGAAAATGACAATATTTATCATTAATTTTGCCCTCTCTCTTGTTTTGAAGGATTTCTGGTGCTTAAATATGAGAGTAAAACAGATACATACCAATTGTGCCTGAGTGAGGTATTTCTTCCACCAAAGATACTTGCGCATAGAGGGAATGACTGACAGTCCATAATAAGAATACATAAGCACATGGATAAAACTATTCAAAGTGGGTCCAAAGAAACCTATAAAAATCCATTAAGGAAAATGTCAAGTCATTTAGAGGTAACTATTGTGAAGTTTATTGAACCCAAAATATAATAAAGCAAAGGATGCGGATATTTCACCTATTTCAGTATGAAATATCAATCAGTTCTGGCTGTCCATTAGTTCTTCTACTTGAAAGAGACTTATTCTTCTTTAAAACCAAACATGCTCAAACTGGTGTTTTAATTAGTGATAGTGTAAGTAAAGTGTCTTGCTAAACCAGAATGTCAGATTGATGCATAAAGGAGTCAAATCTATAACATGCTATTAAGTTCTTTTGTTGTGATTGGTGCTGATTTTACCAGGGTCATGACTTCCTCCTACATCTGCTCTTGAAGTAGGTCTTGTACATGATCACTCCTGTGTACTATAGTAGTGTTATCATTCCTAAAAGTGGTTCAAAGAGAAGTAAATGTGAGAGGCAGTGGCAGCTAAGTGGAAAATCTACGGCCATTTTTGGCCTAAACTTTTAGCTGTGCTTTTAATTTTATTGCTGTCTGCAGGTGTTCAGCTGTTCTGAAAGGCTATGAACCTTAAAGGTGCTATCAAATAGCACTGTGACAAACTTGCTTTGCATGGTGATGGAATTCCTCTCCAGCAGCAGATGACTTATGCCCCAGGTGATGAAGCGAACAGAGACTTACTTTGCCCACAAGGTATCCAGTTCAGAACACACCACCAAATGTTAAACATAGTGGCATGGTGATATACATGAAGGAAGGTGATCTGGCTGCTTTTCTTTCTCAGTACAAAGAAGATAGTGTCCATGAATTCAATTACTTTGGAAAAGTAATACCACCACAGCACCTTGGCTACCTGTACAAGCAAGCACAAAGGAGCAGGAGATAAATATCTGTCCATAAAAGGACATAATATTGATGTACGTCCAGTCCCTAGGCATGCAACCTCCCAAAAGCCATGAGTGCTCTACTGAAGGAGGAGTTCAAGTTCTGGCTTTAATTTTATTTCCCTTTTGAATGAGGCTCTTTAGAAAAAACTTATGACTTTTTTTAACGTGATTAAATGCATAGATAGCTAAATAAATTTTAAAAATACAAGCTTTGAGGAAGGGTTTTCTAATTTTTCTGTCTTTTTTTTTTTCTTCAAAGATACAATTGTGTGAGGTTTTTTATTGTTGTCGGGGTTTTGGGGTTTATTTTTTTTTATTTTTAAGGGTGCTGCATTTACACTTTCTTGGCACAGAACAGATTTTGCTGGCAGCAGCTACTGCTGCTTAAATAATCCAAATTTGATGCTCAGTAAAATGGAATATGTGTTCCTCTAGAGTTGAGACATTTCATCAGAGCTCATGATATGTTCTGGAACAGTTAGACAGTCAGTTAAAACAGAAAGGGTGAAAATACCTTTTCTTTGCCACAATACGGATAAATTTTGAGGGTTAGGGGAAGTTCTGTAAGTTAATCTTCAAGCTCTGGAGCTATAGTGTTATCTGGAAAGTAAGCCTGATATGGAGAATGACAGAAGGTTAATACATGGAATTGCTGTGATGCTGAAATAAGGGTTGAAACCAGAGATGAGTCAAGCCAGCAATGTCTGCAGTTTTCCAGAGTTGGGTTAAGCTTAAATCTATTCCCAGCTACAACCCAACAAGTGCTATGTTTTAAATGATTGATTTTTTGTTCTGAGTTTTCAGATGATCCATATACTCTGTCTTTATAGCCATACAACAGTGTTTTCACCGCAAATTTTGATATATGGATTTTCAAAACACTCTCTGTCATGCTTTCCAGGGCAAGGATGCATCTGTATTGATTGAAACCCTCATGCTAAAGATGCTTCTGATAACATCCTGATAATTGCTGTGAACACAGAGGTGTGTTGCACCAGCGACATGGAGGGCAGGACTGCTGTGGGTACTGGGGGCTGAGCTGTTGCTGTGTCTTACCCGGATGTCTGCCTCCCCTGCACTGTGGAGGTTCTGGCACTGCAAGTTGTAGCCTCCTTCCCATGTGGCAAGGATGAGCTGGAACAGAAACCAGAGCAACTGTGTTCACAAACAGATGTAGCAGTTTTTACCCCTGTGTTTTTTGTGATTATTGAAAAAAGCAGCATAGATGTACAGTATGTTCCTACTCCTTTCGTGAACTGGTGCTCTTAGGCTTGGTGATATCTTCTCTTTTGAAATGGGAAAGGCATCAGGTTGTGTTGGAGATGTACACTGAAATGGTGTATATTTTACATTTCTCTGTCTTTATTGCCTTCAAAGCATCCGTTAAAATCTCGTTACTTAATGCAGTGATCCTCACTCCAAAGCTCATGCTTGAATACTCTGTCTCTGCCCTGAAGCAGTATAATCAGAGCTTAACACAGCTACTTGTGCAAAATTGTTCTTGAGAAAAATTCCCTGATGCCAAGCAAGCAAACAGAAGTCAAATCCAAAGTAGTGTAATGGGAGAATTATCTCTTTATGCCTTGCACATCTCTTCTGCCTACACTGTTAAATACAGGCTGAAGTAAAGGACAGTGGCAATAGTGCTGGAGACACCAATAGACACAAAAAACATTTCTTAGATTTGGTGCATGTTGTACTGGGTAGCAGACAAAGCAATGAAATGCTGGGCTGCCACACGGTGGTGAAGCAGAAGCTTTCTAGAAAGCAATATGGTGGCTTTTATAGCAATGTTTTATAGAGTGTTTTTATAGCAATGACCACCTAAAGCATTCTGTAGCCTTCTTGGAATAGGAAGCATAATCTGCTGTCTGTAAATGCTATGTAGATTTCATTGATTTTTTTTTTTTTTTTTTTGTTTTAAACATCTTGCTTATTGAATATATGGAAAGTATTGGGTTTCAGTTTTTGTTTGATATATTTTTGGTGGGGATACAAACAAAAATTTATGTCCTGGGATTGGTCTCCCTCTCTACAGAGGCTGCAATGAGTGATGGTGGGAGAAATGCATCCAAGTATTATGCTGTAAGCAGAATTGCAAGATGGTGTGAGAAGTGAGCTGCTTCCAACTCTCCTTTTTCTTCAGACTGAGAAGTACTTTTCTGTGCATGTGTGACAACCTATGCAAAAATGATTCAGATATATTCTTGGTGATAAAACTGAATTAATTCCTTGAGAAATAAATTAAAAAAATATCATTGATGATATTATCTGGAGGTTTATTAAATACACCAGAATGCTTACTATAAATGTATCTTAAAAAGTAATGAAACTTTGAGAACCAGAATGTACTCTTTTTGTCCTCTGAATTGCTATTCTGTGATTGTCCTGTAATTCCAAAATAATCCATAGAGATTGTAGAGAGAGATAAAAAGACAACGAATCAATGTTTTGCAAATAACTGCTATATAACAACCAAAACAAACCCACTCCTTTTTGGACCAGCCCTTGGTTTGGTGGTTTCATCTACAGTGCATGTCAAAGGGTCATCAAACCAGAGAGGATGGGACCAGAGTCTAAAAACAGGTTAAACAACAGAAACCTAGCTAGAGATCCTTATACAAATGCTTGGTGCAGCTGAGAGCAGAACTTTTCTTGCCAAGCTGGCCTCTGTCTGGATGTTGTGCCTGCAAGTACACTGGGTTGGAACATGTTGTCTCTTCTCCTTTCCTTGCTGTGGCAGGCAGGTAGGAAGGGGGGAGGCATGGGTCATACCTCTCTGACTAACTTAACCTGCAGAGGTGCTGAAGAGAACAGAACTGTTGGAACAAGTCCAGAGGAGGTCCATGAGGATGATCAGGGGACTGGAGCACCTCCTGTATGAAGATAGGATGAGAAAGTTGGGGCTGTTCAGCCTGGAG
>JASSUY010032609.1:39351-108343 GCA_032466535.1 Forpus xanthops | reverse complement strand
GTTGCCAGTTCCTCACACAGAAATGCTAATGTCTGGGTATTTCAGTGCAATTTGGCAAATAACATGGGAGACTGTGAGTGTGTATATGTAACTAGCAACTGAGAGTGGTCTGTTTTCTGGCATGTTTTGGTGAGTGGAGCACGTTCTCTGTCTTGGTCCTTACAGAAGAAATGGAGTGATTCCTTTCCTACCTGTACTTGATTTTGTGTTCGTCTGGGCCAGTAGTGTCTGTCTGCTTGTTTGCTTTCTCTTTGTATTTTTCAATTCTTTCTTTGTTCTAAGTAGAATTGATACCAAAAGAGCTACTACAGTCATGAATAAGACTTTGCCTAGGTATAGAGGAAAGCATAAGGTTTCTTCTTAAAAGTTTGGAGTCTTGAAGAAACAAATGCCAGTGGTATCCTACAATCTAGACCAAGTGAATCAATAAGGCATTATCTAGTCCTTGGGATGCTATGTAGCATGTATTTTGCTGGACTATGTATAATTCTGAACATAATATTTTTTTCAATATGTGGGATCACAGATGGAATTGCATTCTTGTCCTTAATATTCTTTAATGAAGAAGCTATTAGGTTTGTATTTTGCATGTAAGAAATGGTTTGCTTATACATCTTGCAAATGCAATAGATCGTAAATCCAGCTTCTTTTTGTATGTATGGGAGTTTGAATCATATGTTCCTGGTAGATTTATTAGGCTTATCTTTCAGACAACACTGCTGCTTCTTCCTTCCCAGGAAAGTTCTCCTATTGTCCCTCAGATATCCTGGCAGAGTTATGGCTCCTATATGATGAGCTAAGCATGTGCAGGGTATGTCAGACTTACTGTGTAGATTGACTGTGGCAAGTTGATATTCTGGACATACTGGATTTACTGTGGAGATAATCTGTACACTGACCATCTGTACAGTGTTTCAGAGCAGTAGGAAGCTGGCTTGAAACGAGGCTCTCTTGACTAGGATGCTGTCCATCTGCCTGTTATTTCTGGAATCAATTTCTAATGCATAGCCAAAACTTTTTTGTAAAGAAAAAAACCTTCCTTGTCGAATACTGGATGTCTGGTGCTGATGATATTCTCTCTCTCTGTTTTTCCTATGATAACAACTACAAAAATTGGACATAAGTAATACCAAAGATTCATGAAGAAAATTTATGTTTTCATATGTGAAAGTGTGGTACAGTGTATAGCAGGCAACAGCTGTGAATGACATTTTACCATATGAGAGCACTAGGAAGGATTGTCCTTTTTAAGCTATTTAGGAATTAACTTCTACCTGAACTTCAAATATCTTCTAATGTGACCTCTTTGCTTTGTCAATGGCCAAGTTGTCTTCCTCAGTGACATTTCCTGTAGAAGCAAGGCTAAAGATTTCAATTCCAGTGGGCATTTAAAAAAAAGACTAACAAACCAGCAAATGGAATGTATGACTTCTGGAGAAAAAAGCAATCCAGATGTGACTTTGGGAATAGTAAAAGATGAGATGTTCAGGAAAACCAGGTCTGTGATTGCTGCCTTATGCGCAGGAGTCTAATGATGTCCAATACTACAATGAATTTTGAAGTACCTCTATAGGTACTTCAAGAAAAAGGCATAGTTACACCTGATTTCTGATTTAGAATTTGTTATTTTATGTGAGTTTGAAACTTTCAGTTTTGAGGTTTTTTTTTTCCTTTGTAGATCTTCTTGAATGTAGAGGCAAGGTGCTATGGAGAAAACTCTTTAGAATGCTGGTGAAATAATGAATTTTTTTAAAAAAGCATTAAATTATTTTTCTTAATTCCTTTTTTTTTCTGATGCAGTGTTCTGCATAAAACCTTTGTATTAAAAAAATAAATCAAAAAAATGTGGGCAAAGCCTGGTATTTTCCTGTTTGACTGCCTCACAAAAGAGTTACATAGTCCTTTAAATCCTCCTTTACTCTGTGGATCAATTGATTCCACTTTCTACTCCCATAAATAGGCAATCTGGAAATTTGTCTGTGAGACAGATATTTTGAAGCTTGCTCTTCTAGTGATCTGCAATGTACGAAGATATCTTTTGTGGTTTGTTTTTTTTTTTTTTCTTTTGAGAAAGACAGCTAATGAAGGTAATAATTTAATAAAATTACTTATAGAAAATTCAGATAAGCATTCTTCTGGAAAATATGCCGGATTCCGTAGCCATTCTTAAAAAATATCCTCCATTTTTGCCATTGCTTTCTTCTGTTGTATTTACTTTTCTGATTATCCCTCTGTGTTGACTAATGGCTGATGTTTCCTGTTATCCAAATAATTTCTGAATCTAGAGGCTCCTATTGGAAAATAAGGATGGATTTTGGTTCTTCTTACCTGTCTGAGGAGGCTTGTTAATTTTTTTTGTGGTTTTATATATGTATATGTATTTGATTTGGTTTGATTAAATTTCCATTTTATACTGGAACAAGTGTCTTATCTCATAGTGACTCTTTGAGACTACAGTATGGACTTGTACCTGCATAGAAGTATAATTTTACATTGTGATAATCCTTGTTTTAAATTGTCTCCAGTTTGTCAGATTAGACTAAAATGTGCGCCAGTCTACAATTTGTACCAAGATAGCTTTGCTCCCAGCAATAATTTAGGTAAGAAAACAAATCTGTCCAGGTGGACTTCCTTTCATTCTTCATCTGTTTTATTTTACCCATATGCAAGGATTTTTTAGAATTTGGATGCTCTTGTTTCTTAGGGAGTTTAGAAATTGTTACTATGTTATCAAGATCTTTCTTGCGGGGTTCATAAGCAAGAAATGTTTGTCTGTTTTTAGTTTCAGCTTTTACTTGATTGATGTTTATGGTTGAAATTTGTCTTAATCAGACGTAATTTTTAGGTTAGGAATGAGATTTTTCTTTTTACTATCCTGGCTTTTAATTGTGTCTTCTGTAGGTAAACAGGTTAGTTATCTAATGTTGGTCAACACTACTACTGGTATAGTTTAGTGTTGTTTTAGCTGTCCTGCAAAAGCTGCACTGGCAAAAGTGTTTGCTCAAGCTATATTTATAACTACCAGGAGGTTTTGCTACTGTGAGCATACTGGTAAAAGTAGACATAAGTGTCTGCCTAGTTTTGGCTAGGCCTAAAATGAGGATAAGGGTAAACTGTCCTACATTCCATGTGTATGGGCTTTTTGTTTATGGTACTGGTGTCTGCAATACCTAGATTTGCAGCTGATTTAGGATTTTGAGGCTTTGTGTTCTTTTCCATTGTATGCACTATTCTGTAAAATACTATAATTATTTTTATCCCTGTGGTGGTGATTTAGTAGAGGAAATAGCATCTGTTCTTGCTGTGTGTGTTTTCTTTTTCCTTTCTTTCAATATGAATGTAACATTGTGTTTTTTCAAGCTAGATTTTACTATCTGAGGTCATACTAAAATGAACCCCTTTGGAAACTGTTAGCACATATATAAAATAGAAAGCTAAATCATCTTACTAGTACGTGATAGGTTTATGTTTTATAACTCTGTATGTTGGTCAGACAGATCTATATAAAATATTTTTACTTTACATATACTTTTATGACATTCAGAAGTAAATTTGAAAATGTCAAATGTAAAGTTTGTAGTGTTAGATATTGTATTGGCTGTAAGTCATCCTGTAAATTCTCATAGATTGTTTCTAAACTTTTACATGAACTGACTGAGTACTATCTTCCTTCAAAACATTTTATGGTACTTCATGAATTTTTCCTGTTCTTGTGATTGAAAATATTATTCAGCTACTTGTTTTTTATAATGTGATTCTAGGAATAGCTGTGGACCCTTTATCATGACCTTTGAAGGAGAGCCATAGTGCAATAGTCTGATGGTTCAGCAGCTAATGGTTCATGATCTCTTCCCCAGCAGAGCTTTTTTTCCAGTTATTGTCAGGAACTTACACAGATAATGACTTTAAATTCTCTGTTGCAACACATGCTTATGTGGTATGTGTTACACTATTTTGACAGTGTATGAAATTTTAAAACCATTGAGATGTTCTTGATGTATTTATATGTATAGATTAGTAGATTCTCATTTTACACAAGCATTCATGTAAGAGTTCAAATAAAAATCTATCTTGTTTGACTTGCAGGTATCTCCGTTTTACTGATATCAAAAAAAAGTGACTTGTTGGCACCCATTGGGAATCCTTCTAGCCAAAGGTAAGAATATTTTCTAACCAATAACAAACATATTTTTAGTCTATTTGTGGTATAATCCTACCTTTTAAATAAAATGGCAGCTCTGCTACTGTCTTTCTTGATGTTTGACATCTCACCTGCTGAATTTCTTTGGGGTTCCTAAAACATCTTAACAAACTCATACGAGAATCATTTATATGGCTCAGCATACAAGTGAAGTTCAGCCTTTTGAGAATTGTAACTTTGCAGATCGCCTCATTAATATTGAAGCATATGGTACAATCACTTTGAAGCAATACTTATACATCTGCTGTTATACACAAAGATGATTGCATTCCTTAATACATTGGATAAGCCCAAAATAAAACAATAATTTTTGGTCATTTGGAAATTCTTTGCTTAATCTTCCTCTGGAAAAGAGCTAGTATGACTAGAAATAGCATAATACATTGAAAGTATGTCCTTCGTTAGGCTGCTTATAGAAAATCCGGAGCCTACACTTGCCCAAAATCATGACATCTTGATATTTTCTGCCACAGGAATTAAGAGATATCCTCCTGTAGCTCATAACTCTGCAAACTCCTTGGTGTAGTCCAACTAGATTGCTTTATAGTTCTGTTGTATGGCTCAGGTTTAAAAATACTTTGTTTTTATGACTGAGCTTAATCTGTCATCTAATGAAGACAGGTTCCCTGCAGCACAGTGCAGGGATTTCACAATTTTACAGCTGCTGTAGGAGAAAGTAGAAAAATAAAATGCTGAAGACTTTTCAGAGAAGCTCTCCAAATTTTTCCACTTTTGTGCTACCACTGAAGTTACCCTTCAGTGGGTATGATAGGAAAAAGTGTATTCATGTGCCGTCTTTGTATGTATCAGGTAGATTTGGAGGTAGGGTGGAAGTTGAGTTCCTTCTACCTCCTTTCTTCCTAGATTAATAATATTAGGATATGATCAATGTGAAATCAGATTGGGTTAAAAGTAGACACAGTAACATTTTAGGTAGGCTGCTAATTTTCGTAGTAGTTGCTTTTTCTCTTTTGTCTTTTTATCTTTTTGCACAAAGCACAAAAAGAAGGTGTTATATATGTCTATATATAGGAAAATGAATATTCTGAGAAAGTAGTCTAATTTTGCATTTTTCCTGATTATTACAACTGAAATGTTGGTGTTTTTAAGAGTATATAAGTTTTATATTAACAGACAATAAATGTATATCATTATAAATGAATTATTAAATAAGTTACAGTTTGTGTTCTTATTGTATTCATCCTAATCTCTTAGTTTCCAATCTTTTCAAGCAGAATACTTATGACGTAAACAGTGCTTCACTACTGTATGATCTTTAGCAAAGGAAGAATGTAAAAGATCGTTATTGAAGTTGGTTAGAAACTTCTGTTTTTTGACAAACTATTTTTTTTTTTCTGATATAGACCTATTTTGAGGCAGGAAAATAAAATTAGAATATATATATTTCTCTTTTTTTGTTACTTTTAATGGAACTGTCCCACATTCTTTTACTGTTTGTGAATTCAACACTAAGCTATGTTTGCCTAGGAGGCAAACTAAGCTTGTAAAAGCTGGTTCAAGCATCTGATGTCCATGCTGGTGTCCAGCTTTTCTGACTAGGCTGCATCCAGTGTGTGGCAATAGATTTTGTTCTCATTGAGCCAGGTAGTCATGCAGTTCCCATGAGAGACATCTGCAGCATAGAGATACCTGACTGGAGAGGCCAGCTGAACATGGGAGACAGCAGGGAGAGGGTAGAATTTCTAATAGCTGCGTGTGAGGCATCCCTGGCTGTTGAAGGTACAGCATAGGGCTGTTATTCCATACTATCTCAGATGTTCCAAATGCAGGCTTGAAGATCATTTCTGCTTTATAATACTCTACATGGAATTGCAGTTTGTCCTTTTTTCCCAGTGTAGTAGTAGTAGGTTTTTGTCCACATCATATTGGTGACACCAGTAAGAACTTTCCTTTCCAACTGCACATTGTTTCCAGGAGAAAAAAAAAATGCTGAAAGAAGAATTAATTAAAAAAAAAAATAGTTACATTTATTATACATTCAGAGATTTGTATGAATTAAGATAACTGTGTTTGTTTTGTACAGGTTTGTCAGCTTAATTGAAGGATCATAGATTTAGGAGTGTCAGAACAACTGACCTTCCTTGCCAGTGCTTGGCTTATACTTTAATGCAAGAAACAAAATTGACTTTCTGTCCAGCCACCTGAGCCCCTCTGTGCACTACTACAGCAGTGAAACTAGGTGGATGCTTAATAGCTACATGCTACTGTTTATCAGTTTTTAAGTGGCTTCCTTTGCTCCCATAAACTTAATAGTTTTTTCCCCTTCTTATCTAAGACTTCATTTTAAAATAAATGGTATGGTATGTTCTGTAATACAAACTAAGGTCACCAGACTACTGTGTTACTGAGCCTGATGGAGCTCTGCTATATTAATGGCAGTTTGGAACATACCTTGGAAAATCTTACCTACTATTTTTCATATAAACTCTGTTTTGCTTCAGAAATAGACTGAGAGGACAGTATTGCAACATGGATTATTTGTTGTTGATAAGATCTGCATTTGAATAATGCTAATTATGTAGTAAATAGGAACTTAACAGTCATACATCTAGTCTAGTATTGTATGAGAACCACTTCTATTACTGCATTTGCTTTATCTTTTGGCTGTATGGTTAGCCAAAGTGTAGTACCTGAATAAACTGGAAAATAGGATTTGTAATAATCTTTTGCTCTTTCTGTGGCTCAAAGAAATAGCACTTGTAACGTAATGGTGCTGCCAAAAGAATGAGGATTGCAGATGTCTAGCATGTGTTGATATATTAATGAGGTGCGTTGTTTTTATTTTGTAACTTGCAAAGTATGTAACATGAGGAATATTGCTGTTTACAGATGGGGGAAGAAACTTGTGGTTTGTTCATCCATGAACTAAAACCACAGGGTTAATTATTTTTGGTTCACTTTTGTTCCATATATTTTGCTAAAACACTTATACCAAATAGTCAGCAAGAGAAGACTTGCCAGGGCCAAGTTCAGTTCCTGTACTTTCCTTGTGCAAAAGATGTTCCAATCTTAACCATTCTAGTGGCACTTTGCTGAATTCGCTCCAGTAATTCCTTGTCTGTCTTGTACTGGGGAACCCAGAATACAGTACTGCCAAAGTGATGAGGATATGGTGATAGAATTTTAGCTCAAACAAGTAAGTGCAAAATAACTATCTAGAAATTCAGATAGGCACATACCATTTTTGTCAATTATGATGTAATTCTGTATGGTGTCTGATTTCTCAAACATTCCTTTTCAAGCTCCAAATCATTATCCTTTTATTTCTTCTGTGAAAAGAATTAAAATATACTTAGGTATAAACAAAATATTGAGCTACTTTATTTTTCAAGGCATGGTGTACTATATATTTGAGTTTTGAAGCAGTACATAGTAATTCTTTCAGCTGTCACCTGGGTGGAAAGGTCATGGGTAAGTGATCCAGTGTTTTGTTAAAAAGTTATTAGATCACATACTACAAAATACTATTAATGCTATGTGTTGGTTGGTTTTGTAAGATCGTAAAAATCTGCAGAGTTGGGCTTCCCAGTCTGATTCCTCCCTGTCACGTATCTGGCAGGACTTTCAGTTCAAGCAGGGGGCTATTTTGGTTCCTAAAGAAAGCCAGCCAAAAAACCCACCTGTACCGTGTTAGGTTTCACTGCAGTGTGCTTCACAAAGTCTGTGGTTCTGGGAACATTTATTGGTTGGCTGGATCTGTCCGTTCAGCTTACTGAAGCTTGGAAAGTACTCGGACACTCACCCATTCAAATCACTCTAAATAACAGAGATAACAGTAAGAAGCATTAGTTGACCTTTGGTGAAGGCACCAACAGTGATGTCAAAGAGGATTAACATGCAACTTAGTAAAAAGGAAGAGCTTACTAAATTGTGTTTTGTGCTACCAGATTTGGAGAGGGCATGGGGGAAAAAAAGAGGGAGCGTTGCCAAGTTGTGTATAAGGAGAGGAGAGCTAGGGTCATGGGCTGGAGACTGCTGAGTCTTAGAAGTGAAAGAGATGGCTATTTTCAAAATAATGGGAGAATCTGGTATGAAATATTCTTTCCCTAGTACTCTGCAAATGCAGTAATTTCTCTTTGAGGAAGAGCCAGAGGTACCACTCGTGCTAACTAAAAAGATGTAAGACGAAACAGCAAATTCCCTGATAACCAAATAAAAAGAATTGGAAGTTAGTTGTTGGAAGGGAGAGAGAAGATAAAGATGCACACTATCTTGATATCTTAATTATAGTCATAGAATCATAGAATAGTTAGGGTTGGAAAGAACCTTAAGATCATCTAGTTCCAACCCCCCTGCTCTGGGCAGGGACACCTCCCACTAAACCATGTCACCCAAGGGTCTGTCCAGCCTGGCCTTGAACACTGCCAGTGATGAAGCATTCACAACTTCCCTGGGCAACTCATTCCAGTGCCTCACCACCCTTGCAGTAAAGAATTTCTTCCTCATATCCAATCTAAACTTCCCCTGTTTAAGTTTCGTGTAATCTAATTTATTTCAGTAAAATGAATTGTGTATTTTTCTTTTTTACAAAGTGAAGGGTTACAATAAATTATCTTAAGTTCTGTGTTTCTGGCTCATGCAGAAAAAGGTCTTTAATGGGATATTTTAAATAATTAAGGATTAATGCAAATATTTGAAGATAAACTAAAGAATGGGTCAAAAAAATATATCCTATGAACTTCATTTTGGTTGGTACCAGAACTGCTCAGGATGAGTGGAAAGGCTGGAAAGAAGAGCTATGCATCTGTGAGTGACTTCTCAGAGAAAACTGGAGAAACAGAACATGCAATAAAATGGGAAAGATGAGGAACAAAAAGAATACAAGAATTGTAGATGGTTCAGGGAGAACCAAAACCCTTTTAGAATTAAAGCTGGTGAAAGATGCAAAGGGCAACAAATACCTGCTGGAAGTATATTAGCAATAGAAGGGATGCTGGAGAAAATACAAGCCCACTCATGAATGAGGTACTGGGTTCTGGCAACAAAGGGCATAGAGAAGGCTGAAGTACTCGCTACATCTTTTGCCTTGGTCTTCACTGCTAAGACCGGCCTTCAGGAGTCCCAGAAAGTGTAGAGCAAGGAAGACTGATTGATCCTCAGTGGAGGAAGATTAGTTTAAGCAATATTTAAACAAACTGAGCATAGAGAAGTCAATTGGACTTGGTAAGATGCCCCTGTAAATAGTGGAGTTGTCTGATGTCAGTGCAAGAGCACTCTTGATTTTCTCCCAGAGGTCATGGCAATTTGGAAAGGTTCCTGAGGACTGGAGAAAAGCAAAGGTTCAAGAAGAATCTGGGAAAGCAGAGATGCATCAGCCTTGACAGAGCTGTGACAGATCAAGTAATCATGGAAGGTATTTCCAGATGCATGAAGGACAATAACATGACTTGGAGTAATGAGCACAGATTTTCAAAGGGAAAATCCGGCTTAATCCATCTGATAGCCTTCTAATATGAGATGACTGGCTTGGTCAGTGAGGGGAGATGACCTTGTTAAAGGGATAGTGAGACAGACTGAAAACTGGCTGAACTGCTAAACTCCGAGGGAGGTGATCAGTCCAGTGGGAAACCAGTTACCAGTCATGTATCCCAGGGGCCAATACTTAGTTCAATACTGTTCAATGTCTTCATTAGTGAGCCAGATGATGGGACTGTGTGCACCCTCAACAAGTTTGCTGATGATACAGAATTGGGGGAAGTATGTGATATCCCAGAGGGTCAGGCTGCCATCCAGAATGAGCTTGATAGACCATTGAAATGGGCAGAGAAGAACCTCCCTAGTTTGATAAAGGAGGTTGCCATATCCTGCAACTGGGGAGAAATAACCCATGAACCAGCACATACTGGAGGTCAACTGTCTGGGAAGCAGCACTGCAGAAAATGATCTGGAGATTTGGGTGGGCAGCTAGTTGAACAGCAATGTGTCCTTGTGGTAGTAAAGGTGGTTAATGGTGTGCATGATAAAGAGTTTTGCCAGACTGCTTGAAGGAAGTGGTCTTGCCCTTGAGCATGCTTAGAATTGTCCAGTTCTGGGTTTCCCAGTGCAAGAAAGAGAGGGCCATACTGAAGCGCACCCAGTGCAGGTCACAAAGAAGATTAAGGAACCAGAGTATCTCTCATATGAGAGCTGGGGCTGTTTGGCCCAGAGAAGTCTCAGGGGATCTCATTAACATATAAATACTTGGGGAGGGTGTAAAGAGGATGGAACCAGGCTCTTTTCAGTGGTTCAGTACCAAGAAAAGAAGTAATGGGCATAAACTGAAATACATGGAATTCCATCTGAACATATGAAAAGACTTCTACTGTGAGGATGGTTAAACACTGGAGCAGGCTTTCGGGAAAGGTGGATTCTCGATCCTTGAAGATATTTAAAACCTGACTGGATATGGCCAAGAGCAGCCAATCTGTCTGACTCAGTTTGAGCAGGGAAGTTGGGCTAGATAATCTCCAGCAGTCCCTTCCTATCTCAGCTATTCAGTGATTGTTTGACTCAGAAAATCTGTTGGAAAAGGTGAGAAACTGATGTGTATTTTCCAAGCAGTAAAAAGCTAGAACATAGTGATAAAGTCTATGAGTTAAAAAGATTAAGTGAAGGTCACTTGCAGCTCTCTCTCAATCAAGTTGTAGGGAAAATGCTCAGGTTGTTAATTCCTTGGTCAGTTAGCTCCTGGAGCAGGGTAATAGACATCAAATTTTTTTTCAAGTTCAGTTAATTAAGTGGTGGTGGTGGTAAAGATTTAATGAGGTTTTGGAAGATTTTTTTCAGGGTCAAAACAGATCATCTAAAAGAGAAGTATCAGTGCTTTGAATTATGTGAAACTGGCTGTGCTGTAATATTTTTATCCTGTCTATGGAATGTCTAAGTTTTTGTTTTCAGTAAATTTTAGTCTTAAAATATCTATAATATGATACGGGTGACCTCTTGTTATATTTGGTCTTCTCTTGGGTTGCCTGTCACATCCACTCCTATCTAAAAAATGCAGACAGCTTAAAATAATCTCTTGCAGGCTGACCTGGTCTGGTTATTAACCCAGCACACTCTGAGCCCTGTCCATTTGTGAAGATGGGAGGGAGTAAAGAGGGCAGAAGGTGAGGGAGCATCTAGTTTCAAAATTAGAAATCGCACAAGTACTCTATCTTTGTTCTTCCTCAAAGAAGTTTTTAATTTGCTATGAACAATAGTTTGTAACTTTTACTTGTTAGACTTTTTGCAGGTTTTTTTTTGCCTTGCCATCTCACTCTTGTCATTTAGCCTAGTAACCTGGTTTGCTGCCTCGCCAAATTCCTCCTTACGAATGGAGTGTGTACTGCGTCATGCATGGCAGCCTGAAGGGAGAAAGGAGGAGTACAAAATTTTCCCAGATCCTCCCCTTCATCTGCTTTCCTACTGTATACAGTTATTTTGCTTCATCTTATTGCGAATGGGAAAAAGGGATATGGATGTAAAGGAATCCTACTTTAAAAAAATAGGAAGATTTTATTCTGGAAATGTCTTGAGATTTCTCTGTCATCTTTTAAGATCAGTGTCATTAACTGTTCTGGACAGCTTCAGGAAGGGCAGGGCTATATGCCAGCAAATGCTGAGGATCAAGTCCGCTGCAGGAACGGTTTTCCCAAAAATATAAACTAAATTTGTAAACATTTTTTGAAGTAGTTATTTCTAATAGGAGCACATGCTTCCTTTTCATGTACTTTTTGTTAAGCATATATACCGTCTCCTTCAAAGAAAGGAGAGGTTCAGCCATTTCTGTATGTGACATCCTTCATTTGTCTCTTGGATATTGTAGAAAAGTGATCTTCGTTATTGTTAATGATGATAACAGCTAATTATGTTTGGGTGACTGACAGATTAGATAGACTGCCTATTTCTACTTTGCCTGCCTTTATTTTCACTTGGCTCCAAAGCAGCATTCACAGATACTCAATTTTTCTTGCTTAGTGATGAATGTTCTTCTCGCATCATATTTAAAAGCAAGATACAAAGAATGTGACTTTGTTTTTTGACTGCTTTCATCTTTCCCTAAAGTCGGTTTGGGTTTTTTGGTTTCATTTTTGTGTGTGTGTGTCTGGTTTGTGTTCTTTTTTCTCTGGTTTATTTTTTTTTTCTAAGAAAAGAATAATTAGGAATATTTCCTACTTATTTTAGAAAATCAGAATACACCTGTAAATAGATTTCTTTGTGTCTTCCTGCTTTTCCTCTTTGACAAGCTTTTTTTAGAATTTGAAGGGCAGAGTGGGCTGTGGGCTGAATTCAAGAGTATTTTCTAAGGAGCAGATAAACTGATGTCATGGTCTAGCCCTTTTGCTTTACGTATGCTAATTAATAGATTACGTTTGGCAGTTGGTAGCTTTGTCTGAGGAGGAGGAAGAGTGTGGATTATATGACAGCTGTATGTGTTTCAGCTAACTTGATCTCCAGGGCAGCCAGCATTTGTGGTACTTTTAGACTAAGTAAGGTAATCTTGGGGGTCTCTTACTTTGCATTTTGATATACTTTGACTTTGAAACAGTGTTCTTAAACTACACAATAGAAATAAGTGTTTGAAATACTTCTTCTCAAACAGGTTAGTGTATGTGACCGTGATTGATTCTGAAGTTACTACAGTGTGGTGTTACTGCATGAGGTAGAGAGGAAACTTCTTGTGTCATGGGTTTATTACTACTGTAATGAGCTTCTGGGATTGACATTTTGTATCGAGGTAAACAAGTGATCTAGCTACAAAGTTAAATTGAAAGCTGTTTTTTAATTTCAGTGTTTGGGGGGTTTTCTGTGTGTGTTTTTTTTTTTTTTGTTTGTGGGTTTGTTTTTTTTTTTTTTGAGCAGGGTGTCTCTTTTCAGAAGTAACTGTGAAAATGTCAATAAAAATTGACAGACTGAATACTGAAATTTTGTGTCAAGTATGTTTTATTAAATAAGGTGATTTTGTCTTGGACCTGTATGTTTATGTTCCTTTTGCCTTTTTTTGTTTGTTACTAAGGTCACACAGGAAACTAAACCCAGAATTCTCCACTGTTTTAGGTGTATTTGGCTTGCTTTGAGGTGTTCTGTGCATAGTTTCTAGAACATATACTGAAGCAATTATTTCATTGTTGGAAGCTTCAGGTTTCCTGGTTTGAAAAAAGTGAACTAAAGCACAGTTTGAAACCAGATACATTCACGACAGAGGAACAACATGATAGTTGCCAGTAGAACAGCTGCAAGTCTCCAGAAAGTATAAGGCCTACCAAAGTTATACCTATGACTATTTCTGAAGCAAAAATTGAAAACTTGGAGAGTGTTTTGGTGCTGCTGTGTTGCAGGATATATTGAATAGCTTTTTGCAGGAATACAGTTTGTTTCTGAACTTTCAAAGTCATCATCCAGCAAAAAATTGAAATCTTCCTTTTAGTTCAAGGAAATTAAAACTTAAAAGTTAGTTTTAAAAGGAGAGTGAATAAAGGCAACTATCTTAGAAGGATCTCGTAGAAACACAATTAAATACTCTGTATGGACATAAGGTGTTTTGTTCCAGTTCACATGAGGTATACCCCTTTGTGTAGGGCACTGTCAGAAATAATAGTCTTAGAGTGCTGGGATAAAATGAGAGTTCAGTCCTGGCAAAGCCTCTGTAACGTTTCTTTTATTTACTTATTTATTTTTGTTTAATTACTTTGGTACTGAGAGAAATAGGAATACATCTTAACTAAACTGAATTTCTTTATATTTCTTTCACCAGAAAAAATCAGTGCCTCATAGTAACTCCCACAGTGTTGGTCATAAGCTCAGTGGATGGGTGATAAAGGCTGGTGCGAGAAGATATTCTATTGGGGTATGCATTCTGCTGTGTGCTACTCATCGCCCACATGCTCCATTTTCAGGACCTTTACCATTCTCTTTTCCTTCTCTTTGTTTCACTCACTAAGGCAATACTCTCCCCTGTCTTTTATACGTTCCCTAAAATAATGAAATAATTGTCAAACAGCTTCTTTTCTTTTGCTTCAGTTGAGCTACAAGGTTATGTACACATGATCCACATTAGTTGCTAAAGAAAACTGAGCTTAGTTGGCACATGAAACCTCCTGGCCCTACTGGTGCATGCATTTATATCTGGTATGTATTTTAGGCATATGTGTTCTTATACCTCCTAACCTGAGGGATCAAGCAATCCAGTCTTGCTCAGGCCATGGGTAGAAGGACTACAAAATTAATTGGCCTGGGATGTTGCATAGTCTTGGAGGGAGAGAAAAACTGGTAAGGAAATTGTGATTTTAATCAGAATTAATTGATAATGCTTAATTTAATTGTCTAATCCTATTAAAAAAATTCTTCTGCAGTTCTCTTTATAGTTAGTTTACTCTTTCCTTCTTTTTCCCTCCTTCCTCCAACTGCGTGTGTGGACTGTTAACATATAACTTATGTTTTCTTACTGACAAATTTTATTTTTAATTCCTTGCTCTTACTGACTTCTAAATGTCAGCTTTGACTGAAATATACTTACTGTCTCCTTTCATCTCCTCATAACCATGCTGATTTGCATGCAGACAGCAACTTTCATTATTCTGATTCAAGTGTTACCACCTTGATGCTCTCTACTTTTTACATCTCTTTTATCTATATTTAGCACACTGCTAAACTGGTCAAGATTTTACTAAAATAGTTTTTTACTTGTGTTTCCTTCTCTAGTCAGCAGAAGTAGAGCTGAGCACATTGTAGGCAGATGTTTATTTATATTTAAATTACAGAATGTTGTAAAATGACTTAGTTTTATAGCATTGAAGGGGGCCTTACTGTTATCCTGTACCTCCTATGAAGGATGTGTTTGAGCACTTTAAGTTCTTGTGCTCCATTACAAAAGATGTCCTTACAAAGGCAGGATAGAAGTGTTGGTATGTCTTCTGTGGACAAAACTTTGCAGCTATCATTCACAGTTTATTCTGAGGCATCCATGCTACCTTCTTTAGTCAATGGTTATGAAATGTACTTATTAATTGAATTAGAAGACGTCTGGTTTTGATACTGGTTCATGTTTAAAAACATCTTTCAGTTGACCACATATGTGGCCTGTCAAGTGATACTCATTCTTTCTCTGGAAGCAAACTTTTCCAGAAACGTACTGTCTGCACTTCCATTTCCTAGACTCTGGACCCATTTCCATTGTCCTCTCTACAATTGTTAGATGTTGATGATAGCTAAAATTGGGATTGTATTTTTTTTTCCTGTTTCATGAATATTTTGGTTTTCAAGTGTTTCTGTATTTGGTGAGGATGCAGTGGAGATCTGAAAGCTTTCTTTAAATGATCGCCATTTCAGAGCAGTCAGTTGCTTGGTATTCCTTGTGGTGTTGATTGCTGAGGTTCTGTTTTATAGACTTAATGCAGTAAGATTTAAATTATTTCCCTGTGTTAAGCAGAGAAGTGAGAATTTATTTCTCAAAGCCTCTCATATTGCAACACAGCAGGAATATATGGTTATAAATGCTACATAGAAAACAAGCTGCAAATTGGACAGATTGTAATAATTTTTTTTAATCAAAATAACTTTTTTTTTCGAAAAACAGCACACCCCCCAAAAAACAAAGCCAAACAAACAGAAAAACCCCATGAACAAAATAAACCTCAACAAAAACACTACCAACAAAAACACTACCAACAAAAACCAAACTCAAATTCAGTTCTGTCAGAGTATTGTAGGGTAGGAACATGGTTACCGTATTGTAACGTGTCACTGGTTGGGATATTTTTTTTCTGTATTTGTACTTCAGTTCTCCAGCTTTCCACAAAGCTCTTTTCTCCAGCAGACTCAGAATTTTTATGTTAATGTGCACTCTTTCCTTCGTCACTTCACACTGTCAGTGGGGTTCTGTAGAGTTCAATGGATATAATGCCTGTCTTGTGTAGCTTAAACACAATATGCTACTATAGTAGTTTTACCCAGCTTTTTTTTATGTGCAAAGCAGTTTTCATGGTGTATTGAATTCTATCGCGTTCTAATGTTCTAATTGTGTGTGTAGGAACAATTAATCACATATAGATTGATTGCATTCAATTTTTGTCTGTTTTCTAATAATGTGCATTCTTCTAACTTAAAAATACTGCTGCTGATGCCTGTTTTAAAAATCAGCTTTATTAAAATATATTAAAAATTAAGAAATTAAACAAATATTCTTTCAAGTTATACCTTGTTTGAACACCAAATATGAAAAGAACTGTTTCATTAAGAGGACCCATTTATTGGTTTTCAGTTTTTAATTGCTTTTGTTTAAGTATAAAATTCTAATTATGCTGTAAGACAGCATTAAACAACTGATGCATTTTTTAAAAGTTAACTTTTTAGTTAGTTCAGTAAGTTTTAGTTAGTTTAAATAACTTACTCGATTTTAAGTAGTTGGGTGTGAATTAGATGAACTCATTACTTTGCATTAGGTGAGTTGACAGATATGTCTAGCAAAGTGTATGGCCTTACAGCTGCCATGTTAACTGCTTATAGAATCTTTGAAGGAGATTATGTTCTTGGTGAAAGCACAGCAGTGCAGAATGTTTCACTTCTAGAATTGTCCCTTGATTGGTTCCTGCATACAAGAAGGTCCCTTATGTTCAGTTGGTACTAGAATGAGTCCGTTCAAATAGGAGAGGCATTTTCAACTGAAAATGGAGTGGGTTATCAAACAAAGCAAATGGGGAAGGGTCTGTGTTCTACCTGAGAAATTTGTCTATGGATTTGCTTGTATTTTTTTGGTAAGAGTAAAAAGTTGGTCTGCTGCCTCTTGCTAAGACTCATTTTGTTCATTCTATCTAACTGGCATTTATTGCTGAGATGTAATATTTGGCTTAGTTTCAACTATTTTAGGATTTCCATATTGACTATCACAATGGAAGAACTGATTGACTCATGAGTTGATAGGCCTTTATTTCTGTTACAGAGTTTTATCACTAAGCATAGACACATCCCCACTTTTCATTTAACCAGTTAGAAGAGGTGAGTTGTCTGGAACACTGCATCTAGTCTTTGTTATTAAAAGGTATTTCTTAAGTGTCTTTAGCTTACTCCTTTGTATTAAACGCAGTTTTCCTGCGAGATGTGACAAAATAATACAGCATCTCCATTTCATCTTCAGGATTTTTTCTTGCATTCATGAAGTACTTTGATCAAGAACAGTTATTTCAGTTATTCTCTTGATACAGGTATTATTATAATCTTGTTTCTCTAAATGTGTTCCATTTGCTCAAAGTATTTTGTGACTTCACTATGCATCTATGAGTTTTTTACATATTAATCTCAGTGTTTAAACTGAAACATTAATTGAACACTTTCAAATGGCTTTAATCAGTTTCTGAAGTATTTTATTAGTATTTTTTTAATCAAAGGCTAAATATTTTAATATTTCCTCTAAAAATAGTAGCTGAAAAGTGAAATAGATTTTAAAAAATAATTTTAGTTTAAAAAAATTATGATGCAGTACTACAGCTAGTATACATTGTTTTCCATATTAATGTCTCAATTTATCTATATTGAAATAGTGTAATTTGGGATCTTTAAGATTTTATTTGTGTTTAATATTTTTTTTTTCACTAGGTTGTTAGGTTTTTGTAATTGAAGAAGGGCTGCTGACAGAATGTTCCCTGAGCGACCGTTCCTTGGAATTCTCTCTAGGCTATTGTTTGAAGTAGCTTATTTGCTTACTTTAGGCCACGTTGAAGTACGTATTTATTTTGCCATGGTTTTGACAGGAGATGGATGGGTCAGTGCCCAAATATAATGCATTGCCTTGTTAAATGTTGAGCATAGATACAGACCCTCCTTAGTCAACGGAAACATTTAAATGGTTGTGCAACATAGTATAAGTATGGAAGTCCCATAGCTCCTTTACTCTTCTGGAAAGAAGGATAGAGGAAATTAAGGTAACTTATGCTAGTAATGTTGTACGGTATCTCATCTGACTGTCTTGGATACCACAAAGGGTTGTAGGAGACTGAACTTAATAGGACCAGACAGATCACTTGTTACTAACAGATGATTTTGAACAAGGGGTCAGGTTAATTCTGAATTTTCCAGGATAGCTTTAAGGATCAGTAAGCAGAAATCAATTGATGTGGGTGCAAAATAGAAAGAATAGTGTGGTTTTGTGGGAGCTTTTGGTTGGTGATTAGCAAAGCTGCTAGCTTTTGCTGACTACGTAATTGCCCGCAAGTTAAACAAATGGTTGCTGACAACCATTACCATCCTAATTTTGCCTGGCATCTTAATTTACCTTATTGATCTGTTTACATTCTGAGTAACTGTGCCTGAAAAACTGTTATCTGTGATGGAATCAAATTCCAGACCAAAGGATGTCATGGTCCTAACACATGTAAACTAGCGGTCTTGTTCTCCTTGAAAGGAGTATAATGTAAGTATTTGAGAAGGAAAATGGTTGCCTGAATCAGATATGATTTGTTGAATGCGTGATTCTTAGTACATGGAAATAAAGAGGAGGTGTAGAAGCACACAGCATCCTCAGTTGTAAGATTAAAATAAGAGACTCAGAATCTTGCATTAGAGGGAAAACACTGTAGTAAATATGGATGGGAGTTATGAGAGGCAAAGAATTCCTCGTGTATGCAGCAAACATGGCATGCGGATACACACTCTCACTTTTATGGTAAATTGATAAGTCCTTATAATGGAAGGAAAAATGCATACATGTTACTTGTCTTTTAAACATAAATTTGCGTAATAAAATCTTCCTGGATATCTGTGAACAACCTAATCACTGACGTGAAGAAAGGCTGCTATATTCTGAAACAGCAACTCAGGAGACTTTGGCACTGTTTTTTCCCTTCAAGGCCTGACATTTTGGAGAGAAAATATGAGCAGGTTCCTGAATAAGACTAATAAGAAAAGCCATGCAACCTTCTTTCAAGTGGAATGGCATTGTTCCTTGAAACAGTTTTAGTGCATCCCTTACATCACCAACTCAGAACAGTCTGCTACAATTCACTAATTTGTGTCACTGCCAATGCAGGCCACGTGGAATCAAACCTTCTTGAAGTGCAAGTAGCCTTGTAATTTTTCTAAATGTGGCTTTAGATGATTACTTAGCAAGATTGCACTCCTGTGCTTTGAACTATACACTTGCACAGAAACATAAGCATTCACGAGTATTCTGGATATTTTAGGGGCTGTTTCTTGTTATTTAAGTGAAAATTTGTCACAACTGATAGTTTGTAAGGCCTGACTATTTTGATTTTATTGCTTTTTGCATTACAAAAGACAGCTTTTGTAGTTGTACAAGATCATATTTCATTCATGTCAGTGGAAATAAATACTGGCTTACTGGATGGATGTTTTAGTGCGTCTTTAATTGCCGTGGTTGCTTTTGTTTTCTTCTGTTTTATTCTCTTGTACATTTATTTGCGTTAAATGTAAAAAAGCTGATTCTGTAGAAAATGCTTTATTTATGAATTACATGCATAAGAATACTTTTCTTAAAGGGTCATACATAATGTTGACACAAATAGCTGAGACCTTTTGCAGCGATTTATAGTTCGTTGACAAATATTCAGTCAGAGTTCAGTTTAGGGGAAAATATTTCTCTAGGCTACAAAGAAAATAGGATTTATTTGTTAATGTCCTGAATTTGGAGGATAAATACTCTGGTGATTTTACTGATGAAGTAGGTGGGTATGCATTGAGAAGGAGAAGGAATGTATTTTACTCAGGTTATATGTCAAATATGTAGTTTCTCCTATAATATATTATTAGCTTTCTAAGAGTCGTAGTCTTAGCAGATGTAATTGTTCCTTTCTAAATTCAGAATTTGAAATAAACCTGTAGTTTCTATAATGCAGATATCCTGAAAAGAAAACGAGGATGTACACTGGCACCATGTAAAAACTCTTCTAGTATTGTGCAGTCTGTATGAACGATAACCGCTACGTTGGCTAACCAGAACTTTGTACTAAATGAAGGCCAATAATGAAATTCAGAGGCAGATTTTTACAATGCCCACACTGCATTATTATGCTTGTGTGTGAACAATTTGGATCAGTTAATTATACCCTCCTATTTGAGCATTTTTATTTACATAAAGAGCAGAATTTGATAAATCAAAATTCAGTGTCTGACTTACTGGATGGGGTGTTATGGAATCACAATTTTAAAGTCAAAAGTTGAAACAAAATTTGCCCTGTGAAAGTGAATCATTCCACATGAATGTGAATTTATAATTTAACATTCCCCATACATACCAGTATTTTCCATACTTGCTAATAGTGTTATTTCCTATTAGTATTCAGAGAGCTATTTAAAGGTAAATTACTGTTTATGAAATTAATTAATATTTTAATATTTTAATCTTAAGACTTGTTTTTCTAAAATATGTAATTTTTGGCCCTTTATCACAAAGCAGTGCAGTTACAAAGATGCTTGTGACACTGTGCTTACAATCTCGTATATCACCATCATCTTGTGTGTCACCTCATACAAAGTTTGTGGGGGCTTTTTTCAGAGTCCAAAGAAAGAGCTAAGACTGAGAGTAGGGCATGTGGGAAAGTTTTGCAAAGAAATAAGACTAATGAATTATTAAAAACTTATTTTAATTGTTGTAGCTTTTTAAATGCCAGTTTACTCCACTGTCGTCATGCTAAGAGTCAAGACAGGCTTATGGACATTATATTTAATATCTCTCTAACAGGAAGGAGTACATTGAATCTGCATTTTTTAACCACAGTCATGATGATGAATTTTGTCTGGAAAATCCATATATACAGCAGGAAGTCTTCTTTTCAATTTAGGAAAGTGAAGTCTTGCTGATCAAGCTCAGAATACTTGAAAGATGTGTTTTCTACTCTGTAATTCTTAAGATAGTTATTTTCTTCCAGTTTTAAATGGAAATATATGGCATATTTTCTCAGACGGACAGTTCCAAAATGTTCTCTGACATGTGCTTTAACTTAAACTGAAGGACCATAGGACAATGATTAAGCTATCTTTTTTATTTCTTTGTTTTCTTTTAAGGGGGGGAGCAGAAGAAAGTGTTCAGTAAGGTTTTCATAAAGCTATAACTAATATTATTTCCCATTATGACATGTTTGAGCCTCATTGATGACAATTTTCCTAGCTTGATAGCAAGCAACTTAATTTGAGATAAGATATCAAATTGTCATAGTTTAATCCCAGCTGGCAAGTAAGCCCCACGCAGTTTAATCCCAGCTGGCAAGTAAGCCCCACGCAACTACTTACTCACTGTTCCCTGGTGGTATGGTGGAGAGAATCGGAAGGGGTAAAAGTGAGAAAACTCATGGATTGAGATAAAGACAATTTAACAGGTAAGGCAAAAGCTGTTCATGTGAGCAAAGCAAACCAAGGAATTCATTCACCACTTTCCATCAGCATGCAGATGTCCAGCCATTCCCAGGACAGCAGGGCTCCAACACTTGTACTGGTTACTTGGGAAGATCACTCCAAATGTTCCTCCCTTGCTTCCCCTTCCTCCAGCTTTGTTTGCTGAGCATGACAGCAGATGGTCTGGGATATCCCTTGGAACAGTTGGGGTCAGCTGTCCCAGCTTTGTCCGCTCTTCGCTTCTTGTGCAGTCCCAGCCCAATCACTGGTGGGATGGGGTGAGAAGAAAAGGCCTTGACTCTGTGCAGGTGCTGCTCAGCAGTGACTAAAACATCCCTGAATTATCAACACTGTTTCCGGCACAGATCCAAAACAGAGCCACATACCAGCTACTGTGAGGAAAATTTGCCTTACCCCAGCCAAAACCAGCGCACAAATGATTACTGAACAGATGGCAGTGACTTCTTATTGCTATGAAGTTCTGCTGAATTTGAGTGGACTGCTGGAAAGTGAAGAACAAATTCTGCTAGCAACTCTCTCACTCCAGCTACTGTTCCTCTGTTTAGATCTAGAGGTACATGAAAAGGTTTGATTCATCAAAAAACTAGTGTGTTTCTACAAAGCTGTAGAACCAGCCTGTAGGTTGTCTGTCTCAGAGAAGCGCTTGTTTGTCGAAGCTGCATTGTTCAGTGCCAGGTGGTCCAGACTCAATGGAATGTGCTTGGAAATGTCATATATGAAGTTATTTGGTAACTACCAAAATACTTAATGTATTTCATTAATATTATGAAATGTGCTTTCCAAATTTGCATTGAAAAATTAATAACAGAATTGTTTTTATGTAGTAAGGCTGTATGAATTAAGTGTATGGTGGTCACTGCAGGTTTCAGTGTCTCTTTGATCTATACGGAATTTTGCTCTTTTGATAGAATGGATAGAAAAAAGTGAAATCTCTGCTCACAGACAATAACTTCTTTAAAAGGTTTTGATGTGCACTGATGTGAAATAATACCTTAGAGCTCTAAAGCAATGCAGAAGTACATGAGAAGTAGGTGTTAACAAATACTTATTTGTAGTAAGAGCTATACTAACTATATTTCTTCATCACTATTAAATGCAATATGAGAAAATGTGCCTATCTTAAGTAATGATTCTTCATATTAAGTCTGAAAATAGTGCTTCATGTTCAGCTAAGACTCATTTGTTCTAAGTGATTTAGAGCTATAAAGCAGTTTTGTTTTTCTGCAGTGTACTGTGAGCAGATGAGTGTCAACCAGTCTCACCTACTCATTTCATAGGTGGGAAAGGAAGACAGAGAAATACAGGTTTATTTGGAAAAGTGTTCTTGAATTCATGAGGATTTGTATTTTCTGTTTCAAAAGGCAATGGAAGAATTTGAAAGCTGTGCCTCAGACTTTATTAGGGACTGTAGTGTTAGGACAAAGGGTAACGGGTTCAAACTTAAACAGGGGAAGTTTAGATTGGATATAAGGAATAAATTCTTCACTGTAAAGGTGATGAGGTGCTGGAATGTGTTGCCCAGGAAAGTTGTGAATGCTCCATCGCTGGCAGTGTTCAAGGCCAGGTTGGACAGATCCTTGGGTGACATGCTTTAGTATGAGGTGTCTTTACGCATGGCAGGAGGGTTGGAACTAGATGATCTTAAGGACCTTTCCAACCGTAACTGTTCTATAATTCTATGATTGTAAGTTACTTACTGACATCTGAAACTGCAGAACCCCAGTAAGTTTGAAAGATTTAGAAAACTGGCCTGTAATATTATCAGTTGATACTACTTCCCAGTTCATGGCAGTCAATGAAGAACCAAGGTCAAGCTAAAACCTTTTTCATAAAAAGCCCCATAAACGCCAATGTTTCCTTTTTCTTTTAAATTTCACTTTAATCAACCTCTTCATTACTACAAAAAATAATTCAGGACTGTGACATCAGAGCCATTCTACTACCAAATGACATGACATAAAACTTATTTCCTGTTTTACTTTCTTGAAAATGAAAGAAACAAAAGAAAAGCTAAAATTTCTATTTTTTTTTCTGTAAAATGTGCCTCTTAACTGAACTATTCAGTATTGAGAGATCTCAGAAGACTATTTAGATTTTTTTGACCACTCCATCCATTGCCATAGGTAATGTTCAATGTTTCTTTATTAATTAGTGAGAAGACATGTTCTCTTAGGGTTGTTTTTTTTCGTTGTCAACTTGTATGATGGGTGAGATTATTGAAGTAAAGGAGAATTTGAATAATGAAGTGGATTTTAGATCTTATTTCCCCCCTCTAGAAATGAACTAACTTTTACTTCTAGGATGACATACCCATTTCTCTTGAACATATGCGGAACAAAAGTTCAGCCTTTTCTCCGTTACCACAGTCCTTAAAGTTTATACCACTGAATCCACTTTGGAATGTCTGTTTCCATTTGGCACTAACAGTCTTATTGGTGATAATTTGTCAAAACAGAATATTTTTGGAATGCAATAGAGTTTGAGAAACCAACTCAAGCTGGCTTATACACCCTCTTTAGCCATTTCTTTCACTGATGAATGTATTGGGTGCATCTTTTGCTTTAAGGAGGCTCTCTCTACTTAAAAAAAATAAGTGCCCTTAGAAGTCATATGCAGTATGTTTCACTTGAGAGAGTATTTTTGATAGAAGTAGCATTAATATTGTTCTGATGCTAAGTGTTTTTTCTGTTTGGAGCTGATACTCAACATAAGGTTTTGTGAGGTCACAGCATGGAATCTGGGTAAGTGCTTAGAACAGTGCAAATAGTCTGCTCTCTCCAATGTGAATTACAGCAGGCTTAGTCCCTGCTTCTGCCTGAAGCAGCATTTTACTATGAAACACAGTTACAATGGAAACATATAAAAGAACTTTCTTGTTCTGGCGACAAATGGCTTTGTTCATTTCAAAAGCTGTCTTGAGTTACTGTGTCAGAATCTGATATCTACTTTGTGGAATGAGGAACCTCAGCTGTTTAGTGGAATTATTGTTTTATCTTTTCACTAAGTGGATGAAAAAGCTTTATTTTGGGCCTCACTGTAGGAGAATTATAAGAAGTGGAATTGCCTTTTACAATTTTTTGTGGCATATTGACTCTGAAAAGTCAAAGCTTGCCATCTTGGTCTTGCTTACTGAGCAATTTCTCCTCTTATTCAACTTCAGTGAAGCCTCTGAACCTGCTTCCAAATTTCTACCTGTAAAGGAGAAATAACAGTAAAAATGCTAGCACTAGCACATCTCTCCTAGCAACCTTTAATTAAAAAACATTTCTTCACATACCCCAGAAGTTTTTTTGTTTTGTTGGTTTTTTTTTTTTTTTTTTTTTTCTTTTTTTTTTTTTTTTTTGTATAAAGGGTTCCTGCCTTTAGTAACAGATTATACAATTTAAATAACAATACATGCATTCAAGCTGGGAGGAGTGATTCAACAATCAGTGGAATATGACAATTTCTGAACCTGTAGGCAGTGCTATTTCTATTGAATATTCAGAGGTTGTTCAGCTAGCTTGAGGCTTGAGAAGACCACTGAAAATTAACTTTTCCTTTCTGTTGGTTTTCAATGGACCTTTCTTCAGTGCAATGTTTCACTCTTGTAAGTGAATCATCTTTACTCTTCCAGAATAATTTATACTCAGTCTAATCTAAACTTTCTTACTGAGTTGGTTTTACTAGCTGAGGAAAAGTACATGTCCCACAATCAGATTTTTTGCTCCCTGCTTTTTTAGCTCTCAAACTACAATGAATATATAAAGATTTATGCAAAATTTACTAGTGTTTATCTGCTGACATTTCTTCTTATAAATCTTGTTTATGACATACTTATATCATTATTTGTTGAAGACTTTTCATTCTCAAAGATGAAGCTTCAATTAAAATTCTGTATTACCGGTATTTTTACGGATAAATATATATGCAAGGAAAGTGTATTTACTATGAAATGTTGGAGGCACAGAGATAAGTGAATCTAAATAAGGTAGGGAAATGTCTTAAAGTCATCTGACCTGCTATACTTCTTTCTGTCCTGAAGAGATAATGTACGTGCATGTAAACTATGTTTTGGATGCCATTTTAGTTTCCCTGTAGAAAATAGATTATTTAATGCTCAGTAAGTAGGGCTCTTTTTGTTATCTTGACCTTTGGCTCATAGATTCATGAGTTGAAAAAATGAAAGGAAACAAAGACAGTTTGGGTTCTGTTTATTTAAAATTTTCTTCATCTGACAGGTATAGAGCTTCTATTTGCAATTAGTAAAGACTGCTCAAAACTGGTATTAGTTAATGATAATCTATAGTTTGTTGCCCTTTTTTAATAGATGCTTCCTTTTTACCTCATTAATTACATAACTTAGGTTTTACAATATTTTGTTATTATTTTAACTGCAATTTCAGTTAAAAAGGTTTAAACTGAATTGGAAGAGTAAAAATGAAAGATTCTCAGTATGTGTATCAGTGGTAGTTTTGCTACTGGTATCAATATAATTGTGATTTTCCTCTGCTACTTTATTTGATTCAAACTGAATGAGGTGTAACTTTTAATTCTAGTTAACAGTTAAACTCTGTGTAGGCTGCATAATTGAACTGTTTACAATAGAACTGCAAGAACAGAAGGATATCTAGTTTCTTCTGGAAATTAAATCAGCCTCAATGCATCTCACTGTCAAAACTTGTGCTAATGGAATAATAAAATATTGGTATTAATGTTCTGAGAAAATAAAGTGCTGAACCAGCATACTTTTTAGTTATAGAAAGTGACTTCTCACAAAGTTTAGAATCAGTGACAGTAATGCTATAGTCAGTAATAGCTCTATATAAAACATTGAGAATCGCTAAGTACCTAGGTTACTTGATGAAACACTTAAGCAGTGTTTTTCAATGAAACAAAGCATGAATTGAGATTCAGTGTGTAGGAGCAAATATTCAGAGAAAGTAATAGAAGATGTGTTAAAGGGAAGCTGGTGGAACTTTTGTGATAAGTGTACACTGGTACAATGAGTTACACCAAAGAAAAGCTGTATTTTGTAACTGCTTTTTTAGTTCTTTTTAATAAATGACCCTAGTACATTCAAAAACCCAACAAACAAACAACAACTAGTAGTAGTGAGGTTAGTATTCAGTAGTTGTAACGTGAGATTTATTCAATTATTTTCTCTGGAAATGCCAAGATGACAGGTGGGAGATCTTAACTGTAAGACACACACAAGTTGAACATTTTTGAGCGGTCTGCTTTTAAATGTTGGATGTTATACAATTATTCCTGTAGATGGTGATGTAAATAAAGGAGAGCAGTTATGATCAGAGGTCTCTTGTTCTTAAAAATAAATCACCTTTCATTGAGCAGCACTGAACAGCAGTAGAATTCAAAGTTCTGTTCTAAAGATCCATTGCTCCAACATGGCGCATTGTATTTATGTGTATGTGCCATTGTATTTGTTGGAGAAGGGAACTGTATTTGAAGAACAGAATAGGATTTTTTTTTTATTTTACTTTTTTTTCAATCCCAAATCTTGCACCAATCTCAAACTAGTATTGTTGCAGTGTCTTGATAAAAAATAATGATGCTCTTAAACCAGCATTGAGAATCATATAGGCTTTTGTCACTCTTAGTTACGGCTCCTTCCCTCAACCCCCAAATCAACGAAGTTGTGGTATGATTATTGGTGATTATTCTACGTATATATTTCTGTAATATGGCATTTCAACAAAGGATTTTCTTCAGTTTCTACTCTCTCATTTCTCTCACAAGCAAAGACTAAAGGTGAAGAAATACAGCACAAATAAGGAAGTATGTAACAAATATTCACTACCCAGCAGCTTGCATGTATTTCCATTAGTCAAATGAGAAGCTTCCCATCCTTGTGCCTCTTGTCTATGTCTGCATATTAATCAAGTATCTGAAATATGCATACGAGAACTAACCATTCATACAGTAGTAGTTATAGCTTTAATTGTAAATTTGATGTATAATAATTTGAACCTTTTTTTTTTCATGAGCTGCGCTCATAATTTGTTCGTTGTATCATTTCCAATCCATTTTCCACAGCTGCAATCTGAATAAGTGGCTCAATTATAGTTACTGTTATCCTTTAATATTCACTGTGCCTCAGGGAGAACTTTGAAAGAAATATTCTATTTAAAGACAATTATGCCTAAATATCATGGTTTTGTAAAGACATTTGCATGAAAACAAGTGCATGAAGAACTCCTTTTCCTCTTCATACTCATATCTGCAGTAATAATTCTAGTGACATCATAATCAACTGTCATATCATGTGATATCACAGTTCCAGTGTGACCAGAATTTTCTGGCTTAGACAGACAAATAAGTAGGATGACTTGAAAACCAGGCATAGCCTTAATTTTGCTTCTGAAAACTGAGTAGTTCTGATTTAGGAATCATTAAGAAATAAATACTATTAATAGATACACTGAAAATATATAAAGCTAAAAAAAAATGTGCTAATGTAGTCTGCTTTGAAAAATAAGCAAACTGTAGAGAGTCTGAGCTTGCTTTAAAAAAACCTTTTTATATGATTTTCTTCTTTTTCAAAACAGATTTTTTTTTTTTTCATAGTGTCAACTCTACTTATAGGAAATAATAGGTTGTGGCAGGTGTGCTCAGTGGGTTATCTGGTCCAGGACTTGTGGAAATACAGAAAGCTTACCTACCACATACATGTCTTCTTTGCACTGTTCTTTTCCATTGCACTTGGAAGTATTGGCATGAAGGCAGAATTTTCTTGCAAACTTTGGATTCCCATAAAGTAGCCATTGTGTAACTGCTGCTATACTGGTGACATACATAGCACTACTACCCTACTATGTGTCTCTTTGAAGAGTGGAAACTAACCAGACTCTGAGCACACAGAAAAAGCTGTGTAGAATCAACTGAATGCAAATTAAATGTCTCATCTTCAGCTTTTGGCATACTATTCCTGCGTATACTTCTATTTTATCAAATTTCACTTCCCATTTTTTAAGGTTAGTAGAGTTTGGGAGTCATGGTTTATAGAATTGTCATCTTGATAAATGCTGGAGATTAATGCTCTTATCCAAATTATGCATTCTTTTTAGGATGATAACATTACATAATAATAGGGGCAGATTTCCAACGTCTCGATCAACAACATGATCACAGAAAGACTTCTTAAATAATTCATTTCCATCTATCAAGGCTGACATGAGGCAGCATTACCAAACAGCCTCCTTTTGACAGGGCAGTCCAATAGTACACTTCTTATTCATTGCTCTACTACTGGCACAGGACCATTTGTGGGCATGTATCCAGGTCCCCAGGAAACTTGGAATCATTCCATGTTAAAGAACTGTAACTGTAGCTAACAAACCAGCTGCTGTATTGAGCTCAGAAGGAAGTCTTTGTAGCTGTGTGGAAGGAACTTAAGTTATTTGCATAACATCCAGCAGCCTTAGTGGGAAGGGTTGGCAGGAGCACAACAGTGGGGTAGGCATCCAGCTTTTCTTTTCTGACTGTATCTGTCAGTGATTTCATTCTTAAATGCTAGGATGAGACTGAAAGAGAGAAAAGTGAAGAACTTGACTGAAAGAACTGTACAGGTCTGAAGAGAATACTCATGATCATCTTGGCAGCTTTCTTTATGGAAGGAATAGTTTATTGAAGTCAGTTTTATAAGAAGTTATCAACATATGTTAGTAACAATATTGCTAATATTCTTACTGTGGAGAGAAAATAACCTGAAAGAATAATGCATATAGGCAAACACAGTGCTATCCATTAGCATGGGTCAGCTGTTAATGAAAACATGCTGTTGTACTGAGTTACAGGAATTTGGAATGGTCATTTACATTAAAAACAGGCTTTTTTTTTGTCAATTAGGCCAAAGAATATTTACTAATCTGTCTTAAATCTACTGCATTACCTCTTCAAGTATTAGTATTTCCAGTTAGATGTCAATCTGCACTTTCAAAGCAGGCATTTTTTTGGTCTTCAGTCACACCAGCATTACACTGTAAAGAAAAATAATTATCTCTTTAAATACTACCTTTTGCAACATGCTGTTGTTTTAAACCACTCATGCCATATTTCAAGTATTTAAGCTACCACTAAGTCTTGTTTTCCTGTGGCCTTCAGGTTCTCTCCTGCCTTCCACAAATACAGCTGTTTGTGAGGCCAAACAGTAAATCATATTGTAGATTTGAATTGAAAATTAAGGGGTGATAGTGTGCATTTGTTGTTGTTTTCTCCTGCTTCTCACCATTTCATCCCCAATTTAATTTCAACCTAGATTATTTTCATGGTTCAATTTTGCAGAAATGCTTATGACAGGAAAAGGGTTAGCAGAAGGGCTGGAATTTTTGCAGGATAGGCTTTTCTGAACTCATATGTATTGTTCAATTTGTAAGAGATTATTTTTTATTTAAGAAAAGCATACATTAATGACTTCTATGAATACTTTTTATGTAGGAGAAGTCAAGAAGGCTTGAAAATGTAATTCACCGTGATTTCAAAGAAAATTGAATTAATCTTCAGTAAGAAGCTAAATATCTTTCATGATATGTGAAATTGACCTTTGTGTGTTCTGACTAATTTCTATTCTTGCAGAAATAGTAAGGATGATTCTGGAATAGTTTAGTTTTCTTGCAGTGTTTTTAGTTGGCAAGGATTTCTCACACTTATATGATTACATAAAGAGCACCTTAAGAGATGATTAAAAAAACATCTGTTAGCTGCCCATGTTAATGCGTATCCCATATGCATTTTCTTGTATTTCACCTTTGTAATACTTGTGCCCCACAAATGTTAGGCATATTGATGTGTTTGAGAGCAGCCCTGTGAAGAAAGGCTTATAGGTATTGCTGGATGAAATTCTGAATATAAGCTGGCAATGTGTGCTCACAGCCCAGAAAGCCAACCTTGTACTGAGCTTCACCAAAAGGAGCGAGGTCAGGGAAGAGATTCTCCCGCTTTACTCTTCTCTTGTGAGACCCTACTTGGAGTACCATGTTCAGCTCTGGGCCCCCAAGTGAGAAGGAGATGTTGGAATGATTCCAGGGGAGGTCATGAAGATGATCAGAGGGCTGGAGCACCTCTCCTATGAAGACAAGCTGATAGAGCTGGGGTTGTTTAGCCTGGAGAAGGGTCTGGGGAGACCTTAGTCTGTGAGAGCTGGGGAGGGATTTTTTTCTACAAGGGTGTGTGGTAACCGGCAAGGGGAATGGCTTTAAGCTGAAAGAGGGGAGATTTAGACTAGATACTAGGGAAAAAAAAATGATTCACTATGAAGGGCAGTGAGGCTCTGGCACAGGTTGCCCAGAGAAGCTGTGGCTGCCTCTTCCCAGGAAGTGTTCAAGGCCAGGTTGGACAGGGCTTGGAGCAACCTGCTCTAGTGGAAGGTGTCCCTGCCCATGCCATGAGGGTTGGAACTGAATGAGCTTTAAGGTCCCTCCCAACCCAAACCATTCTGTGATTCTGTGACTAATATTTTCCTTTTTGTGTTGTGTTTTCATAAGTCAATGTGTGAAAATTCTACATACACTTTTGAGGTACTATTTTTCTGAGCACACCAGGTGCTTAAACCTTTTACATTCCTGTAAGGAATCAAACCCTTTGTTTTAATTGGCCATCAAACAGGAGTTCTGAGGAATTCATGTGTAGTGGAAGTGAGCTGAAAATATATTCATTCCTAGTAAGTCACATAGAAACTGTGCCAATCGTGATGTAACTGTAACTCTAACTTGTGTTTATTGACCCAGTGTGGAAAAAGAGTCCTAGATTTTGCTGTATCAAACACAAGTTTGTGTTGTTCTCTGAGAAGCAGGAAAACAACCTGTCAAGTTTAATTTATATTGTTTCTTTGTCCTCTTGTCTTAGTCTTCCCTCCCCTCCTCCCCCCTCCTTTCCTTGTTTTTGCTGGTTTTTTGTGTTTTTTTTGTTTTTTTTTTTTTTCTTAAAATTTTAACATGGGGGAAAAAAACACTTCTCTTTGAGCTCCTCTTACCACCTTATTTCTTCACTGAAAGAAAGGGAGAATTCATATTCCAGGCGAATTTGACCTCCCTTTTTTCCTTTTTATTTTCATTCTTTTCTTTTTTTTAACTAATAAATTCATATTATGCTTATTTGCAGCATCTCAAAAGATCATTATGTTGGGTTTTTTGTTCAAAGCACAAAAGCTAGAAAGGGACTACATAACACAGAGTCTTGTCTCTTACTTGAGTCTAATTTTATGCAATGGGTTAAAGAATGCGCTCTGCCTGCAAAGGAATCTTTTCAGCATGAGTCATGGTTGTTCTTAAAAACCATTGAAGAATATTTTTATATCCTGACAATTCCAATTCTGTATCAACGCTTATCAATAGGGCTACTATCTTTTCTTATTTGTGGAAGACACCAGACTTGTTCTTCAGAACAGTAGCTGAGTTAAGCAGTCTAGGTTTCCAACCACAGGTATATAATGTAACAGAAACAACCACAACTGTTTTACATGGCCAAATAACAGTTTACACTTCAAATAAAGGAGTGTAAGTACCCTTTGGGGAGAGAGAGGAGAAAAAAGTGAAAATTATTCACTGAATTAATCATAGTGGAGAGATAATCTTTAAAATGTTCTTTTAAATGAGACAAAACACTTCGACAAAGTTCATGTATTCATACTCTTTCATGTATTTTACTTACATGTTGTAGCAGTCTTGACCCAGAAACTCCTGTATTAGCCAGTTTCATGCAAACCCTTTTGATTAGGCAGAGAAGAAGCAGTGAAGTTGCTGTCAGCATTGAAGGAAGTACAGAGTGAATTGTGTGCCTCTTCTGCTTGGCAGAACCTGCTGTACTATTCAGTGTGCATGTACTGGTTAGACCATGAGAGATACGGAGGCTCAAACTGTTCACATCCTGTGGAAAAAAACAGGGTTATTGCATTTGTTGAGTTTTAAGGAGACAGAGGATAGAAAAGCATGCAAAGCAAGTTTCATTAGTTCCAGTTTGATGGGATGTTGTATATATACAAGCAATGCTGGTAACTTTTCTTTCTTGACTATAAACATTTTAATACACTTTCTTTTTCTTTTTATAAACAGATAAAAAAAATTTGTCTGGATTAATACTGAGCCAAATGCATCTGATCTGAAGGAAATGTTTTAGGATTGCTCTCCTGACAGAAGTTGTACGAAAATGGCACACTGAGGCTTCTGCTTGCAATTCTGGGAAGACTGTGACTGTATTTTTGTATTGCATTTTATTGCCCCATAAAAGACAATGTAATAATAAAAGTATCTTTATGCAATAGTAGTGGTTCACCTCCCACTGACTGGACATGAGTGATCAAAGGTCTTTGCAAGAAGATAAGCACAAAGTTAGTAGAACTTCCTCAAAGTTCAGGGAGTCTTCAAGAAGCATGCAATCTGATGATTATTTTGCAAGAAAACTTAAAGCTTTGAATGGTAGCATGGGTCCTCCTGTTTCTTCAAATGCATCCAGCAAAACTGAAAATAATCAAGCAAATGGTACACCAGCTGTGCCTAAAATGGGGGTTCGAGCAAGGGTGTCTGAATGGCCTCCTAAAAAGGATTGTTCGAAAGAGCTGAGTAAAGCTGCCTGGGAAAATAGACCTCCCACCAGTTATGAAGGTGTTGGCTCAGTACTTCCAAATGGACAAAATGACCAAAGTGATGGACAGCAAGAAGAGCTAGAATTGGAATTTACAGAGGGAAAATACTCGATTGGAGATCTTTTTGTTCATTCCCCTCAAAGGGGACTTCATCCCATAAGGCAAAGAAGCAACAGTGATGTGACAATAAGTGATATTGATGCTGAGGATGTGTTAGACCAGAATGCTGTTAACCCAAATACTGGAGCAGCTCTTCATAGAGAATATGGCAGTACCTCTTCAATTGATAGGCAAGGCTTGTCTGGAGAAAATTTTTTTGCAATGCTAAGAGGATACCGAGTGGAAAATTTTGAACATAAAACCCTTGCTCCCTTTGGATTTTCTGAGTTTTTCCACTGTGATCCTACAGTTTCTCCAAGTCTACATGCTGCTGCACAGATTTCCAGGGGAGAATTTGTCAGGATTTCTGGCTTGGATTATATGGATAGTGCCCTACTTATGGGTCGAGATAGGGAGAAATCTTTCAAGAGGAGGCTAAAATCAGAAGCAGTAGAAACATCTCTGTTTAGAAAATTGCGAACAGTTAAAAGCGAGCATGAAACCTTTAAGTTTGCATCTGATCTGGATGATAGAGTTGACAGAAATGTTCGGTCTTGGAACTGTCAGAAATGTTTTGCACATTATGATGTTCAGAGCGTTTTATTTAATATAAATGAAGCAATGGCTACCAGAGTAAATGTAGGAAAAAGAAAAAATATAACCACTGGGGCTTCAGCTGCATCACAAACTCAGATGCCATCAGGCCAAACGGGAAACTGTGAATCTCCTTTGGGAAGCAAAGAGGACCTCAATTCAAAAGAGAATTTAGATGCTGATGAGGGTGATGGGAAAAGCAATGATTTAGTATTGAGTTGCCCTTACTTCAGGAATGAAACTGGTGGGGAAGGAGATAGAAGGATTGCACTTTCTAGGGCGAATTCAACATCTTTTTCTTCAGGTGAAAGTTGTTCTTTTGAGTCCTCTCTGAGTTCCCATTGCACAAACGCTGGTGTTTCAGTACTGGAAGTACCGAGAGAAAACCAGTCCATTCACAGAGAGAAAGTGAAGCGTTACATCATAGAACACATTGATCTTGGAGCATATTATTACCGCAAGTTCTTCTATGGAAAAGGTAAATTTTTCTAATGCACCTCTTTGAAGATATTCATATGTTAGATTTAAGTTGCTCAGTAAAGATGGTTCTTTTTCTTCTTCTCTGTAGAGAGACATAGAAGTATTACAGGGGATCCTGAAACTTTACTAAAATTAAACTTGTTATTCTTGCTGTCCCAGAGGGATAATCAACAGGTTATGTACAAAGTTATGCAATACTTGTGTAGGTTCATTAAGTGTGGGATTATTTAAGTTAGTATGTAAACTAACTTCGGTGAACTAATTTTCTTGGTGAGTAGGAGGAAAAGAAGGTATTTGTATTTGGTAAATGCACTGGAAATACTGATAACAAGAACAGAAATCATTATTTCTTAAGAATGTGCCTCCAAAAGAGAAGGTTTTATTATTGAAGCTTCTAACTGTTTTCTTTTAGATTCTGCTGTCTTCAGTTGTCCATTTTATAGCCTCTCATACTGTATGCATATATCCATACTCCTTGAACAGAGAGCATCTGATGATATTTAGTTTTTCAGCTTTAAGAAGGTTATTTTATGCTTTTCTCTTAACCTTTTACCCCATTCTTTTAGGAAATACACTGCAAAGTGCGAGAGTACTCCTCTCAAAAGAGTAATTATCTGGCTTGAATCATTGTTCAGATAAACTGTTCCCACTTTGTGATCTACTTTGTATTCAGTGCTGCATTATGCAGTGTGTGAAAGCTCTGTTTTTGTGGGGAGAACCCCAAAATACCTGTCTCTGTCCTTCCTGTATTATGAATTGCAGCTCAGTCTTGTTGCTGTCATTAAAAGGAAAAAAAAAAAAAGGTCAGCTTCTGTCTTTTAAAGACTTTTTGTTACTGCCTGAGTCTTCCTGAAATCATGCTTCCTCTGCTTTCTAATTATATTTGAACAGCAGGAAATAAACTCTGTACTGTACTCCCTCCTCCTGTGACCCTTCACAGGGGACTTGAAAGAGGATCAAGTACAGTGCTTGTTTTCACAATATGGGAAACACCGAGAACATACTGACTTTAAAAATGCTGTACTGAAAAGGCAAGGAAGAAAAGAATCTAGATCTATCATGCAAGAGGAAGAAAAAGGCCTAGAGCTAAGCAAGGAACCAGCAGTAAATTCAGCTGTTCAAAATGGCTTTTAAGCTAGGCAGGTTGTGAAGGATAAATAGTTTTCAGGGAGTCAGAGTGGAAAAGAATGGAGGGGAAACTTGTAACAAAAGGGTGGCATATGTTTTGAGGGGCAGAGAGAAGACAGGATGGACATAGACAGAAATGAAAGGAAGATCATCAATGGACAAAGATGCTGGCAGGATAGGGGAGGTGCAAAAAGACAAGGATTAAGACAAATGAAAGAGAACTTCCTTGTGAAGTGCATTTATCACGGATGAGTTAAAGGTTCTGAAGCGCTGTGTATTTTTTTTGTAGACAAATCTTGTCACGGCTGTTAAATAGAGAAAATATGAAGAGTGCTCAAAACCACTTTAAATAATATCCTATAAACAAACCTAATGACATTTCTGGAAAGTTTATGCAAATGTAATTAGTTGTAAGTATCTTCTGTTCTGGTATTACGTGCAAGATCTCTTGACTAAAAGAATGCTCATATTGATATAGTAATAAAAAGTTAAGAAATAACATCTGAGAATTTTATCCTACCTAATATAATACTAGGAAACTTAATTGTTATTGTCCTTGTTACTAATTGTTCTGTAGGTAGAGTTCTTAAAAAATAAATGCGATGTGATATATTTAATATCTAGTAATAAATTGTTACTCTCTCACCTTTACACTGACAGATAAGCCATGCCTTGTTCCACATTATCTTTGTATAGAGCTGTAACAGAAGCTACATGAGACAAATCTGTATTGGGTGGCTCTTAGGAGTCAGATAGCAAGTCATGGCAAGTGCATGATGAAACTAAAAACTTAATTTTCAGTACCTTTTATCTCAAGGGATCAAGCATGTAAAGAATCTCCGTGTTACTTCCAGCCAAACACAGTTCTCTCCTAAGCAAAGTTCATTGTGTTGAGTACCAAAATATCTTGCTGCTGTGCCGATCTCACATGTAAGAAAAAATGACATTTATATGCATACTTGATGCTGTTCCATGACAGTGAGCTCTCCTAGCTGATTATTCATTGAATTGTAGATTAAGTAGCACAGTTGAATTTAGCAAAATAATTGTGGAAGAATGAAATAAAAATGTAGTAAACAATAGTCACTTGTATATAGGGTCATGTAATGCCACCAATTTTCTTTGCCTTTAACAAGATACCTATGAAAAAGAAACAAATTTCTGAATATTTGATTTAGTTCACAGTTTTATAATTGGCACTTGTCAGAGTACAAGTTTTATTTCTGTTTTAAGATGCATGGAAGAAACACCCTGGCATGTGTAGCACTAATTATTCCGTTTCCTTTCAAGAAATGAGAGATTTGGAATTCAGTGTCTTCTGAAATGAGCTGTAGTTTTATACTGCATATTTATAAGCTTTGTAACTATTGTTAAAATCAAATCCAACAAAACTGATGTGAAATATGTTAATGTTTATGGAAAATATCTTCTCAGTTTTCAGTGTAGGTTTGTAAAAGCTAGAATGTTTTATTTTATCTGATGCCTTTGATTTATTAATGGCATCTTTTATTGAACTATATTCTTGTGGGATAAAAGGGTATGAGAAGGGAAAAAAAAATGTTGGTTTTTAAAAAGGATAATTGAAATATGCTTTTATTATCATTGATTTATCCTTTTTTTCTTGTGCAATTATCCTCATAATACCTTGGGACTTGACTATTACTGCTTTTTTTATTTGAGGGATGCTTGCAATCATTTCTTAATATGTTATTGTATTTATCTGCTGATAAGGAACTGAAGAAATATTCTGGAAGAAATGCATGGGCTTAGGAAGCTTTTGGTATTAACTCAGTTTGTATAAATAAGACTTCTGTATTAGAAGAAAAGTTGACAATTATTCCTCAAAATGGAAAAGTAAAAATAAGGGAATATTTTACCATCTCTTTTTCAGCTAGAAAATAACATTTATTTTCATCCCTTCTCTCCAGCTGATACTTTTGAATCAACATAAATACATTTAAATGAGCTTAAGGAGTTTGTGAAATTGAAAAGAGTCTTGAATTAAAAATGTTTTCCCCAAATCCCAGAATATCAATACCTATTCTTTAATTTACTTATTTTAACTCCAGTTCTTGAAACTGTTTTATCTATTTTATTTTTAATGTACATAAGTAATGTCCTTGTTTTTATCTTTCATATTGTAACTAAATAAGCAGATACCTGCCAACCTTGCTTTTTTCTGCTCAGTAATACTGCAGCTGAAAAGTCTAGTAACTAATAATCCTCTTCTAGATTTACACCAAAATGGAAGGTTATAGAAACCCTAATTGACAAATCTAACTTTTGTCAATGTCTGAATATGCAACTGTGGGGAGTTTTTCAAGTTGCTGAAAGCGGCCTCTGAATTCCTCCCTCAGTCTCATCTGTAAAATACTGTTCCATTTGATAACTTTACCTGTAACAGCTCATAGTTTTAATTTAACACTAGGAAATCCATGAGGTATAATGTATCTATTCAGGAAGAATGCTTAGACTGGGGAAGGAATACAGTTGATAAGCATGAGTGAATAATTAAATGTCTGTGCTCCTTTGATCACAGGTGTTCCTTCCAAAAAAAGGATGCTAGTTGTAGTGTGCTGTTCCTCATTTTCTCTCCACCAGAAAATGGACTGTAACCACCAACAGACTTTATAGATAGATTTTGAAAGGCTACTGGAAACTTAATTTAAACTTGATTTGACAAATACGACTGTAATTTATGTAGCGATAACTTAAACTTTAGTATCCATTCTGAGAGTACGGATGGCTTCTCAGTGAAAGACATTTCGTGAAAAGCTCCTCATATATTTCTGTGAATACATTAAAAAAAAAAGTATCAAACTAGCTTAAAAATGCTTGCAATTTTTTTTTTTTTTTTAATCCAGGCAATCTTAGAAGGAGAAATAAGTCTATTACTTAAGTGCTATTTAAAATATGGAATTATAGCATAAATTGGATTGGAAGACATTCTGGACATCATCCAGTTTAATTTTCTATTTAAAACTGCCTTTAAATTTATATTCTCAATGGGTTTCTCATAATTTATTGCCCTGTGACTGTTCCTTCAGATTGTTATGTGCAAAAGGTACCTCAAAAGTGACTTATGTGTCCTCAAAAGTACCAAATAGAGAGGCATAATGTCTTCTGACGTGCTGATATGCTCTTGCTTGTGCAGCCTAGGGTGTTGTTAGGCTTCACCCCTGCAGGGGGTCCTGCTGATTGCTGTGCAGCCTGTTGTTCACCAGGATCCTCAGTCCTTTTACACAGAGCTATTCCTAAGGGAGTTGGTCCCCAGCTTGTGCCATTGTACGAGCTTGCTCTGTTCCAGATGCAGGACTATTGTTGGCTTTCATGAGATTTTGGTCAGTCCATTTTTTTGGATGGTCTAAAGAGGAAGTTTGTTTTACCATGTCAGGTTGAAAGAGTCACTGGGTTAAGAGTTGCTTCCTGTGCAGCTCAGCTGTCCCATCTCATCAGTAGCTGCCTCCAGAGGAAGGGGGGAGTCAGCAGTGAAGCACAGACACCCTACGACTGTAGGACTCCATTCCATCATTTAGCTAATTTAGAAGCATAGTAAACAGTAACAGCTCCATTTCCAATTTTCAATAAACCTTTTACTGACTGTCCACTAACTGGAATTCATATTGCTTGTCATAGTTCTTTGAGGCCAGCTGTCCAGACAGTTTATGTCTACCTTGTAATTTGCATGTTCAGGCCATGTCTTTTCAGTTTAGCTACACGGTTAGTGTGGGAGGCTGTGTAAAAAGCATTGCTGAAGTACAAGTAGGTGACATTCATTGCTCTTTCCTCATCCGTAAAGCCAGTTGTCCCATTGTTGAAAGCGACTGGGTTGGTCATGCATGATTTGCATTTGGCAAAACTATGCAGGCTGTTTCTAAGCATCTTTTTGTCCTTCACATGCCTGGAAATGTCTTCCATGAGAAATTGTTCCTTAATCTCCCTGGGAACTAAAGTTTATGTTGATTACTCTATAGCTTCCCAGACCCTCTTTCTTGCCCTTTTTGAAGGTGGCTGTAACTACTTACTATGACCTTTCAAAGGCAGTAAAGAGTGGTCTTAGAGTAACACTGGCTGGTTTTCTCAACATGTATTCTATTTTGTCCCATGGACTTGAGTGTGTCTTATCTGCTTAAATAGTCTCTAACTTGAACTTTCTTTTCTGTTGGTAGGGCTTTGCTCTCCTAGACTGGGCCAGTTGGCTCAAGGTTTGAATTTAACTATTCATCAAAGACTGAAGAGTAACTAGTCTCAGTTGTCAGTTGTTAAAGCTGAGTTGCTGCTTTGACTGTAAAGCTTTACATAAGAATAAATTGAATGAATTTAAGAAAGCTTTAGATTTTTTTGCAGACTTTATGTAGGTATAGTTTCTCCAAAGTAGTTTGTTGCAGGATGAAGCAAAATGGTTAATTTCACAGTAAGAAAAAATGCAACAGACTATTATTTCATAGTAGTAGTAGTTGCAGGATTTTGAGTTACATGAGTGATCATTCTGCTCATCAAAATGAGCATTTTGTAATTTATGTACTTTTATGCAGTTCAGAAGATCACAAGGCAGTGTATTTAGAGATCTTGTAGCTCAATTATTTCCTTTTCCTTGCTGCAGAAATTTGTAAAGGGGTTTGTTGAACATTTTCTAGGCGATTCATACTTCATTATTTTCTTCTCTCTTCATTCACTCTTGTGCAAAAGAGCATCAGAACTACTTTGGAATAGACGAAAATCTTGGACCTGTAGCAGTCAGCATCCGGAGGGAGAAGGTTGAAGATGCTAAGGAGAAAGAAGGATCTCAATTCAACTATCGTATAGTTTTCAGGACAAGTGAGGTAATGGTCTTTCAGTAATTCTGCAAAGGAACTGAAGCATTAACTTGGAATTTAGAATGCTAGATGTTTGGCTGTAGATATATTGCTAACTTTGAAAATGAATCTCTTAGTGTGAAAAGGTTGTTTCATGTATCATTAGTACCTTACTCTTGGAACAATGTTTTCCTCTTCTGAACCGCATAATAATTTTCTCTTTTTGAGCAAGCACCCAAAGGGGGGGAAATTGGCTGAAGGGAAGTGCAGGGGGCAAGCAAGGGAAGAGACGATAAGAATAAAATTGAAGCTTGGATCAAGCGGCTTGATGTTAAGTTTCTAATAAATAAAAGTTTAAGAAATGTAGAGGAAATGGGAGGGAAAAAATATGAACGCTAGTACTATGATTTATTTGTATTTTGTTTCAAAATACTTTCTTACATGTTTTTTTCTGTGAGGTGTTTTTCTGTACTTCTACATACATGATTTGTGGAAGGAGTATTAAGGTAACAATAAATGTAAAAATTGCTTGCTTGTTGTAGAAGAACATGTCTCATAACTTCTATTTCAAGTTAATATCTCTTGCAAACTAATTTCTTCTTTATTGTAGCCACTAGCTTTGATTCGTGTGAAAGTACAGCACGTTATTGTAGCAAACCACTGTATATTTTCATGTTCTTAGGTCTGTTGCTTTTTGTTGTGATTAGAACATAGAGAAGTGTTAGCTGGACCTTATGGTATCTCTGGGTTCATGTGCTTTTATAGATATAGAAACAGATGCATGCATATATATATATTCATATATATAAGGCTAGGTTTTTCTTTCATTGCAAGAAGAAGGGTGTGTCTGTATATATGGAGAGGTGATTCAGTTGACTCATTTCTGAGAAATTACTCTGTCTTTGCCAAATCCAGTGAAGATAAAGCAACATGGCTTAAAAAGTAGGTGGACAGGTTAACTGAAGGTGCCATTAGCTATGGCTGACCTCATCTGTCCAACACCACTTTGAACTACTGTGTCTGCTAGAGTACGGCATTAAAATTAACAATTTTTAGTTTCCCATCTGCTTTAAACTTTTTTTTTTTTTTTTCCAAAAAAAACTAAGTTTTAGGAATTAGAATAAGTTAATAAGATTTTCATTGAATTTCTTTAAACAGCAAATATATTTGTCCCTGAGACATCCTGTCTCTTCTTTAAATGTTACTAGTAATCTTTTTACTGGTTAAAAACTTAACAGTAGGGATCCATTTCTTCCCTTTGTCTTCCAAGCTTTTGCTAAATCCTGAAGTTCGTATCTTTAAAAGTCATTTAGTTCTAAAAAAATTACGTGTGTTTTACCTTTACTGCAGCTTACTACACTTAGAGGAGCAATTTTAGAAGATGCTATCCCATCCACTGCTCGGCACGGCACAGCAAGAGGTCTGCCTCTCAAAGAGGTACTAGAGTATGTAATACCAGAGCTGAGCATTCAGTGCCTGAGGCAGGCTTCCAATTCACCCAAAGTACCTGAACAGCTGCTTAAACTGGATGAACAAGGGGTATGTAGCACATAACTTTTCTCTAAAAACTATTCAGATAATAATGATTTTACAGGCAATCTTAATAAGTATGGATCCCTAATGCAAACTATTTACTTCCTTAGTTTTGGAGATACTTGTGTATACTCATTGACAAAATGAGGTTTGCTTTTCTAAGCAAATTATTTTTAAAATATACTGCAGCTTAGGAAAATTGAAAATTTGGTCTATGGAGATTCTCTTTAGATGAGTGAGAGAAAGATTATAACAGCTTTTAACATCAACAAGTAGCTATTTCACAGTCTGTATTTGCACTTCTGTTTGTACACATGTTGAATGCAAATGAAAATACATCTAACATTTTATTAATGATGTGTATAGGTGAGGAGGCAGAAGGATTTAACTAAGTCTCTACATCTAAAAGTTTGGGTGTTTTTTTGCAACAGTATTTTCTGATTAACTTGCAGTAATCTTACTAGAATGGAATGTTTCTGGGTTCAAACAACTGAAATTGTGCTTAAGACTAATGAAATAGCTGCTTGGCAATGAAATATTCATATGGCTTGTATTTGGAAGGAAAATGGTGAGATTTGCTACGTTCCTTATAGTGAATCAGCTTCATTCAAAACTAGTGACTGAATTTATAGCATCTAAATATTCTGTGAAGGACAGGCTTGTGATGGCTTTTAAATCAAATTTTAAGAGATTGTTTTTAAAAAATGGTTGTTTAAAGTGAAGATTTCGCTTTCTAGACAAAAGTCAGTATCCGTCTGTTGGAGTTGAATCAGCTAATGGATCCAGTTGATTATGATGGTGTTATAATTACTTTTTAATGCTAATTCTGTTTTGAATGTAGTGAATGTGTCTAACAATGGTGGTGTATACCAGAATTTATTTGTCTTCTCTTGTGGTTGAAAAAGTTGCTCAAAATCAAGTAAATACAGACAGAGGAGGAGAATTGCTTTTTCTGGGTAGATTTAGTTTTGTATGTATGTTTTACTGCTTTTGTTCACTGTAGTCTTTGAGGAGGACTTTTAATTGAAAATTCATTTTGCCAGATGTTGTTATTTTGTGTGCCATTTCATCTGGTAAAATACTAAAGGGTAATAAGATGCACTTAGTTCTGTGTCTAGGAGTTCCTGATGTACTGCTGCTCTCTAGCTTTCCAGTTTGAGCGCCAGACTGAATTTAGGTTAATATAATAAGTAGCATTCACTGTTTAGAGGGGAAGGATGTTCTAGGCAGTATAGAGTACTACTTTATTTGACCTGACCTCAGTATCTCTTGAACTCACTATAAATATTTCCCAAAAATTGGAAATGAGATTGTCCATTCAACCAACCAAAGTAATTCTTTAATCATCAACTCTTAATTTTGACATCAGTACACACCACTTCTTTTTATTTTGGATGATCAGTCTGAAAATACAATCCTGTTGTGAAGTGAGCTGTCGCCAAGCAAAATGTGATATTAATGTCTTATATACTGCTTTATTATGAGATAATTACTTGAACATAGAAAGCTGTGCATAGAACTGGCATGAGATCCATTTATCCTCTTTAATCCTCTTATGTGCTTTGTGCTTTGAGTTTATTAATCAAGTAAATACAAACAGAGTTATGCTTGGCAGCTGAAGGTGATGATTGGCTGAAGTGTCATGAATTTAAAAATATGAATAATGATCTAGAGGATCAGTACTGTCACCAGAATAATATTAATTTTGCATTATGGTGTATTAAATGTTTGCATATTTCCTCAGCAAACTGGAGACTATTTTGGTGTTTTGATTTAATTTTCTACCTGTTTTGTAGTTTTCAGTGAAATCTAGTATGGATTATGGAGCAATCATGGCAGAACTTTATCTAAAGATTAACAGTAGAAAATAAATGCAAATTGGATGCCTGACCTAATTTGAATGTATTAAGAATCTGCACTTTCACAATTTATTCTGGCATATGAGAGTCAGGGTTAGATTTGGCTGTAAATTTGCAAGAAAAGCCAACTATTTATCTATAACCTGGACATTTATGTTTTTTTTTTTTAACCTCTCTAATGTCCCCCTAGTTTCTTCTCCTTGTTTCTGCTAATGGCTGTTTATTGTATATATATTTTTTGTTCCTTTCACATCCTTCTGGGAACGTTCCCTTCCCTCTAGGTCAAAGACTGAAGTTTACAAAAAGCTCAAAGAAATTAGAAGCTTTGATTGCACTGTACTTAGTGGCTGTTGGGTGTCTATCTCTTGAGGTTCCTTGCCAGAAAAACTCCCAAACCTTCTCATGATAAAAATCAACAAGTTATTGTTATTTTGATAATCTATACTGATAAAGAATTTATATTGTATGAGAAGATGATGACAATATAGCAAGACTCATTAGTGAGTGATTCTGACTAGAACATAGTCATTTTGAGTCGGAAAGGATTGCTGTGCACCTTTAATACATATCACATACACAACTAGTTAAATGGATTTAGAAATTATTTTCTGATGTCACATTATTAAATTGTTCTCAGTGTCACATTAAATGTAACATTTCTAATTTAAAAATAATGTAATTGGAACTATGTTTGTAATTATTTACTTAAAAAGACTTAAATAAGCATGTGGTACCGTTTCAAAGCTGTCAAACTTCATCAGTTTTAAATATTCTGATAGTTTTCTGTGGCAGTTCAATGTGCCAGATAAGGTGATCCTGCCAAAGCTCATTTAGTCACTTCTTTCTTAGGCATTTACTTTTAAAGGTACCTTAGTTTCTGCTTCTGCACTGTCCCTGTGATTTTGGTATGAGAGTTCTTTTCCTTAAGTCTTAATTTCATAGTCATGAGTGATCCTAGCATATGGGTAAGAGGTTCACATTGATGCAAATAAGGTTGCAGCTGCTATATTTTTTAGGTATAGTTGTATTGGTGGAATCAAATTTGACATAATTGCCTAGTGTTTACAATAGTTACCCAGGAAGTGAGAACACAGGATTTCTTCCTTGGGGTGGGGTGTTTCAGATCCTCATCTTCAGTGTCTGCTAGGAGAATGTATTAACCATGAGATTGGTAGGTCATTTTGGAAGATAGAGGAATAATTCACTCCTGTTTGGAGTTATATTGATATTCATGAACAAATTCAGGAATGACTGGTGTCCCCAAAAAGACCGAAGGAGTATGACTACATGTTTCCAGACTGGATGTTTTGCCAAAGCAATTCAATACTATTATTTGTCCCCCTATTGTTAGTGTCTCAGTTAGCATTTAGCTTCTCTACACCTCAATTCTAATGTGAAGTCAAGGAAATTAACTTAAATTCCCAGTGGTTTAAAACAAACCATTTGGCACAGAGCTGGGGTAGAGGTGGCAGTGTGTTCACAGTCATTTTAAGTCTTTGCTGGGAAGTGTCAAGTACCAGCACTGCTTCCTGTAATCTGTTGTTTATATGACCAATTCTATTCCAGTTTTCTCCATGAAATGTTCATGCTAGCTTTCCACTGAATAAAATAGGCTCCAGACTGCATACTAGTGACTTTTGTTAAATACCTAACTCTCTCCAGGCTGCACTTCAAAATGGGGACCAAACAAGGAAGCGCTCTGTATTGATAGTACCTAATGCCAGTCAAAAGGAAATGAGAAGAGCAAGCAGTTATCTTAACCCTGCCATGCTCCAGAATTCAGCAGCCTGACTCAGGCAGCTCCTGAAGTGCCTCCATAACCCAGAATCTCCTGTTATTTCAGATGGTCATCTTTCCCCTTCCATATCCAAACTTTGTCGCAGCTCCTAGTTCTGTGATGCCAAAATGAAACCTTATTGCATCACCGTTCTTCATTCCTGTCCTTACTGAGTCTGTTATTTGTTCCTAACTGGTCTCTGGTCAGTGGCCTCCTACCAAAGTATGTTCCACAGGGGCTCACCCTTACCATTTGTCAAGAGGAGAGAACAGATGGGGCTCACCAGTGAGGCAGGAGAGCTGCCATCATACATTAGTCTTATTCCTGCTGTGCTGCAGGTTTTCTACACCAGTAGACCAAATTCCAAGTGTGCATGGCATGAATATAGATCTGCTAAAAGCATGGAGTTAGGCTTTTCATACTAGTTAAAAAGAGAGGAAGTTGGCCCACTGATAGTCTTAACTTCATAGTAGGAAAAGAATTTTTGGCCCAGTTGATGTTGTAAAGTGTTTTGCTATTGACTTTAATGGCCTACCATTTGCCTGTTACTTCATTTTAATACCTGCTGGGCATGAGATATTTGTTAAAGAGTCTATCGCTGGCCTTCAAAAATATTCATTAACTTGGCCATCTTGGAGGTTTTTTTTGTGTGTTGATTGTGTATGAAATTAAATAGTTAAGCCAAAAATGATGTTAGGTTTGATCTTTAATTGCATGGGAGACAAAAAAGGATACTAGCTTACACAGGCAGTAGCATTATAAAAACATAGAAGTCTAGGTTAGTGAAAGCATAGTGAAAGCTTTTATTTCTCCAGGGTTGATGAGGATTTGAGTAGTGGCTTTCTCTTTGTTGGGTTTTTAGGTTTGTTTGTTTGTGGAGGAGTTTTTTTTTGTTTGGTGTTTTTTTGCTTTTGTTTTTGTGCCATTTATTTTTTTAATTGACTGTTGGCAGCTCCCTTGCATACAACTGGCCATTAAAAATGGATAAATGCAGCATTTATCAGGAAGGGAAGGTTAAGGATTATTTGAAGTCCAGATAGAATGATATTTTTATAGACTATAAATTCCATACTTTAATTGTATATATATGTATTTATTATGTATATTTTATATTTTGTGCATTTTACACATTTTATATTTTAAAATTTTTATAGAACATGTATATTTCATAGAATGATGTGAAGTCTAGATAGAATGACATTTATTACACATTCTTCTTTTATATAAATATATAAATATAAGAGGTTGAATCAACCTTTTAGTGTTCTTATTGTGTAGTTTTTTCCTCAAAAAAACCCAAAACATTGTGGTAAAATGTTGACACAATACCAAGTCTATGGTACAATGGTTTTACATTATACTTAACATGGCAGACCATGTGTTACATATGACAAAGGTGAAGCAGACTGTTCTTGTCAACTTTAATAAGTATATATACCGTCTTTGTGAAACGCACTTTAGACTGTAATCCTGAAGTTTGATTAAGGGAAGTCTGCAGCAAGTCAATTTATCTGAATCATGCATATAGATAAATGTCTTAAGTGTGTGACTGATGTTCTCTGTCATTGTGAAGCCCTTAAAAGGTGTCAGTTAAGAAAAATAGAACCAGCTCATTCACATAGCAGTTTCCTGTTTGTCATCTTAGGTATGCATAAAAGCTAAGAAAATGAGACAATCCTTAAGAAATAATCATCTCTTCTTACACTTCTTTTAGTTGTTGCACAATTTTTTTATACGAATAATTTATCTTTTTTTAATGTTCTAGAATTGAGATTATTTCTTTAACAAAACTATTTAACTGAAATCTGTTTTCTAGCTGTATAGTATAGTATACTTTTGAAAATAGGGAAATTTTTTTTTAACAATGGATGATTTTATGGGGTGGGCAAAGATTTCACTTAACAGACATTACTATTCTGAGGGCCTGTTTTAACTGAACTTCACTGAACTCTTAATTTTAATAAGACATAATTTTTGGCTTAACTATTTAATTTCATACACAATCAACACACAAAAAAAAAAAACCTCCAAGATGGCCAAGTTAGTATTTTTGAAGGCCAGCGATAGACTCTTTAACAAATATCTCATGCCCAGCAGGTATTAAAATGAAGAAATAAGGAAAATAACCTCACTTTTATGAATCTGAGAAAGGAAATGGTTATAAAAAAATTTTCAGTTGTACAAAAAGTTGATAGTTACACTAAAAGTTCTCATACCGTAATGTGCAGTAGAATGCTTTGGTAGATAATTAAGTCAAAAGCCTTCGTGGGCTGCTTTTACCTGTGTTTGGACAGTATGATCCCAGTTTTCTTTCCAGGTAGTTGTTGCGGATTTTATTTGTTGAGGATTTGTTTGGTTTTGGTTTTGATTTCTTTCCGTGGTGACTTAGTTTCCCAAATCAAAACCCTTATTTTTTCACTTTCAGCTATCTTCTGCCAGGGAATATAACATTGTTAATATTTTAATTGTTGATATTTTTTTTCTGTTATTGACTTTGCTTCTGTATTTTTTCCTTTATTTATATTTTTTATTTCAGCTGAGTTTTCAACATAAAATTGGTATCCTTTACTGCAAAGCAGGCCAAAGCACAGAGGAGGAAATGTATAACAATGAGATGGCAGGACCAGCTTTTGAAGAGTTCCTTGATCTGCTGGGCCAGAGAGTACGGCTAAAAGGATTTAGTAAATACAGGGCTCAGCTAGATAATAAAAGTAAGTTTTGTTTCTGATCTATAGTAGAAACTATAATTATCCAGTTGATCTTCTGCAAATCCTATCCTGTCTTTTCATGCTCTTGACTTTGGGTTTTGATTAGTAAGATTATATGGTAAGTGAGGAAGATGAAGCATTACGGTAAGAGCATACATCACACCTTGCCTGAAAGTTTATTTACTTTTTCTGTGCCATTAGTAGAACTGAAAATCAAAACAACTTATTTCATTTGTTTGCACACAGTCAAAATCATGCTATGTGAGTGATATTTTTTATGTATTTCAAAATTTCCCAGCTACACTTTAACAACTTACCCCTAAAAAGGCAAAAGAAATGTATTTCAAAAATACAGAGTCGTGACAAAGGACAGTTTTCTTATTTCCTTATTATTATTAAATTTTTGTGCTTTTTATCAGCATACATACTGATGTTTGTATTTAAGGGTCCAGCTTTCTCAGTTTCCTAGTTCCTCATATATCCACAGTAAGCATGGTATCATTCAGCAGTTGGTAAACAATTTGTCTGCCTAACCACTGTATTGTTACTGCCATTTCCTCAGCTCTTTCAGTTTCCCTAAGTGCAACAGTATGATATTTAAAGTGTACACATTTGTTGGGATTGTAGCAAAAATAAGAACTCAAATGTTGCTATTAAAATCAATGATATGTTGACATACTTCTTTACTAGCACAGTGTTTCACTGCCATTAGATTTAACGTAAGTCGCTCTTAGTATAATACAGTTTTAACAGGATTTTGACAACTGATCACTGTGAGCTGTGGTCTAAGGATATTTAGATATTCATCTACTTCATTGGAGCATGCTATTTTTAAAGAACTTTTTTTTACAATGAGGATGAAACACTAGAACAGGTTGTCCAGAGAGACCGTAGAAGCCCTATCCCTGGAAACATTCAAGGCCGGGCTGGATGGGGCTCTGAGCAACCTGTTCTAGTTGAAAATGTCCCTGCTCATTGCAGTGGGATTAGACTAGATCACCTTTGAAGGTCCTTCCCAAACCAAACCATTCTCTGATCCTGTGATTTGATTTGTATCCTAGATTTTGCAGTAGCTTGTGTATTGCATCCTGAAAATAGAACTTTTTTTATATACTGTGTATGGCATGTGTATAACAAACAAAATATTTTAATTAGCAAAGTTCTAATTAGCAAAGGTACTTGTGTGTGAATTAATTAGGATCGCTACTTGCCTGTAAATTCTACTTACTGTTGTCATCAAATGGAAGAGTTCCTTAACTATTACAGATAAGCTGCCAAGAAAAGAGCCTGGGAAGATGTACTTACAGGATATTATTGGAAGATCTTTCCTTGCAAGGGATACTTTGCCTTTCAGTTAGTTACAGAGACCCGAGAATTGAAAAGTCCTCTTATTTGCTTCTTTGGTCCTCCTGCCACTTATCTATCCAACCAGCCTGGTTCTTAAGGAATCTCTTAAGTGTTTTTGCTACTTCAAAATCAGTTTATTTTCATATATTTTTTTTTAATGGTATATTTGAACACTGATTGGTGTCATAATCATAGAAGGATTTGAAGGATTCCTCTTCCATTATCAAACTGGTAGCGCCCTGAACATCTCTTGTCATCTCCTGAACAAGCAGTAGGAGACCTAATGATTCATATTATGATTTTGGGGAATATCTAGTGCATGTACATTGTGCTTGGTACCCAGTGAAGGAAAGCATCCATAGGCCAGTCTCTGAAGGAAATGGAGATGTGTAGTGTTAGGAAATGGTGAAAAAAGTGAGCTGAATCCTATGACAGATTCTAATTTATGACTTACGAAGTAGGAAAACAGCAATTCTGTAGCCCTGTCAACCTGCGTATGCACCACATATATTTTTATTAACATTATTGCCGCTTCGCTTATATCCATGCTTGTTTCACTTTAATAATTCAGGCTTGATAGAGACTATTGCATCCTATTTCAGTTCAGAGTAAGAACTCATTTTTCAAATTAATGTGTAGAAATACTTATTAGTGCACTGTGGATGTCAGGCTTCTGGGGTGAATTGATAAATAGGGATGAAGAATTCAGAGGAATAAGGGGGTTTTTTTTTTGGTTTCGCTTTTTTCACCAATCAGAGAATGTCCCAGTATCACTTAGCAATTTTTTACATCTGAAAATATATGCTGGTGTGCCAAGCAAATTCAATTTCTACATTTTCCATCCTTCACTATGAATGTACATTGCTGATTGGCATTGTGTACGTATCGTTCGATAACATAATTTTAATGTTTTACTACTCCTATGTGCCATTAATGTGTTTGACCTGTTATGTTGTCTTAGTTTGCAACATACAGACTGGAATTAAGAAAGTTCACAAAGATATAGTCTTCAGTTTGTTATTAAATGAAAAATACTGTCTTAATTATAATATTTTTGTTATACTTTTTTTTTTTTTTTTTAAATATCATGGCACAACAAGTAGTACAGCATGTCATATTTATAATTGGATAATATATTGATCAGACTGCCTGCAAGTTCAGATTAGTGTAATAATTTAATCTCTAGTAGCTACATATTTGGTTGGCATAATGTTTCTTGCTCAGTTTTTGTAGTGTTCACATTTGTAGAGGTTTTATATTCTCAAATGTTTGACTTGCTGTGTCTTTTTTTTAAAAAAAAAAAATTTCTTTTCTTTTTATTTGTTCTGTTTACTTAATATTTTGATAAGGGATTAGTTGGTCCATTTCTTATGGACTGTAGGATGTACAATGTTGTTACCAGTTGGCTTGTTTCTCTGGTAAGCACCCATTACTTCCATTCTCTCTCACTCAACCCACAACAGAATAGGGGAGAAAACCCGAAGGGCCACAGCAAGAAAATTTTATGAGTTGGGATTAAAACAGCTCAGTAAATGAAGGAAGGAAAGGAATAAAACCAAACATGCGCACACATCCCAAACAAAACAAACCCACCAAAAAACAGCCCACCACCACAACAGTCAACCAACCAACAAAACCCACCCTCACAAAGACAAGTGATGCAAAGGCCATCACTTTCTACCTCTCATCAGCAGACTGATGCCCAGCCAGTCTCTGAGCAGCAGTTACCATGGGAAAACTGTCCCCACTCCAGTTTGACTGCAGAACATGATGTTATATGATATGGAATATGTCTTTGGGTGATTTGAGTAAGTTTTAGCTGTGTCCACTCCCAAACTCTTGCCTGCTCCTAGTGTACACACCAGAGAAAGAGAAATCTCTGATGCTGTGTAACCACCATTCAACAATTGCTGAGACATTGATGAGTTAGCCACGCTGGTGTCATTGCATCTAGAAAACAAAGCACCAAATAGACTGCTTTGAAGGAAATTAACTCCGTCCAAGCCAGAACTGGTGCAAATGTGAAGAACATATGGAATATATTAACTACAAACTCTATTTTGTCCTTCTTTAGTGCATTTTTAAAGGGCTGTTTTGTGCAGTTATCTGTTCAAGCTAAATTAACTTTATTAAATAATGAATTGCAAAAGGAATCAGGCAGTAGGGATGCTGAGATCAGTATAGTTTAGCCAGATACATGTATTCCACAATATAATTTGTTTTCTTCTCCTGTCTCTTCAAAACTTTGTCTTTCTAAAATGCCATGGAAAGGTTATAATGGGATTATATTTTTCAGCAAAGATTTTAAGAGGAGTGTGATAATGTTTGCTTTTTTTAAGCAACGTTTAATTAAGAAACTTCAGTGGAAATTATGCTCCCTGTTTTAATGTAACTGTAGCTTACATTACATCAATATTAATAAATAAAATTAATTTTATTATTGTGCCAACACAACTGAGGAAGCCAGTTGTAAATGTGTTCAAAATTATACACACGCAAATACTTTCAGGTTTAGGACTGCAAATACAGTATGGTTGCTGTTTTATGCTTAATTGTATGTTTCTATACTTTTATCTGGGGAACCTACATGGCAAATCAATTACTTTTTGGAATACAATTACTGTTTAAAACAAAACCAAACCCCAAAACCTTAAACAGTGTGTGCAAGTGAACACTGGGAAATGTTTATTGGTGTTGATAATGTATAATTTTATTAAAAAAAGTGAGTGAACATGGAAAAAGAGAAGAAAATTTGACAGTTGTTTTGGTTCATTAGGATGTTCCCAACCTCCTGCTTTAAAGTTAGTTGTACTTACTTAGATAATCCATGAATATTAAGAAGGTGAATATGTATGGATTTAGATCATATTCTGAATGATGAATATGACTGCAGATTGAAACTCATTTAATTTGCTGTAAAGATTCTGAAATGCTATCTCTATTAATAAACCTCCAAATAGAAGACATAAAAATTAAAAAGACCCCAGACAGACCCTTAAGAAAAAAAAATTAAAAAAGAAAGGGCCAGAGCACCTCTCCTGCATAGACACTGACACAGGTTACCCAAAGAAGTTGTTCATGCCCCATACCTGGAAGTATTCGAGACCAGACTGGACAGGGCTTTGAGCAACCTGGCCTTGTGGAAGGTGTTCCTGGCCATTGCAGGGGGTTGGAACTAGATGAAGTTTAAAGTCCCTTCCAACCTAAACTATTTCATAAGTCTTTTTAATATTTTTAAGAGATCTGAAAAGTCCCGATAAAATTATTTAACATTGTGCTACAATGTACATATCTTATGGTTTTGAAATTTCTGATCTGCAGCATGTGTTTTAATGTCAGATTTGAAGTAGCATTGTCAGTTTATTTTCAGTAAAGTGTGGGATTAGTTAATTGTCCTTATTAGAGTTCTAAAAAAGGAAAATATGTATTATGTAAAACTATACTAAGTAGCTAATGGTCTCTTTTTTTTTTTTTTTTTTTAATGAAATGCTAATAAATTCCAAGCTTGATCATTTAGGCCTCATAGACAGCAAACTCCTTGTGCAGTTTCTTGCAGGACCCTTCTATTTCATGATATGAAACTAAAGAGTAGCTCTTTGGATGATCCGAACCAGGTTTGTTCTACTGAAAAAAAGTTTTAAATTACATTAATAGATTTAAATCACAGTATGCAAAGAGTGGTGTCCTGGAAAGTATTTTGAATGTTCTGTTTTACTGACCTTTGTGCAATCAAATTCATTTTCAGCTGATTCAACAGGAACTCATTCCCTCTATACTACCTATAAAGATTATGAATTAATGTTTCATGTATCAACAATGCTTCCATACATGCCTAGTAACAGGCAACAGGTATGTTTTTCTAAACTTTTCATTGTAATTTTACGTTGTAAATGTTTGACACTGAGGGGTTTGGGTTTGAGGGTGTTTTTGTGTTTTTAGTTTTGGGTTTTTTTGGTTTTTTTTTTTCTTTTTTTTTTTTCTTTTTTTTTTTTTTAAGTAATACTGATTTAAAACTGAGTTGCTTTGTAAGAAGTATGTCTCAATTGTATTTTTTTCCCTTGAAAAAGAAGGCATTAGGAATCCTAGGATTTTTATTATAATTAAGAAACTTATCCTATCATCTCCCCCATTTCATGATATTATTAAAAAGTAGTTTTGCTTGTGGTGAATGAGTTGTTTTCAGTTTAGATTACATTTACATCATGCATGTATTAAACATCAAATAGAATTAAGTTTGAAAATAGTCTTATGGTTAAAATATGCATGTGATAAGATTTTAATTGTTCTACTTTATCCTTATGTTACAGACCTTGAAATGTTTATTAATGTGTCAGTTTTGTAATAAATGCTTAACTGTATCCTTCAAGGTTTCTGCTTGGAAAGGCAGAAAACCGCAGTGTACTTATTTCTGGTGAATTGCCTTTGTTTATGCAATAATTCGGGATACCTTTATAGCATTAAGGATGGCTAAAAAGTAGCACAGCATCCAAAGTGTGTGGTGCACCAGTAAGGTTACTTTGTCTTGCCTGACTTGGATATTTCTTGTGAGTGAAATGATAAGTACAAACACATTTGGTGTAATATACCAACATTAACACTTAAAGCAGAATTGCTCATAGGTCACACTGATAATAGTTTGTAACTTTCTGAGCTATTAATCTGCATTTTTCTACGTCCGCAGAAAGAAGTGTTGGATTCATTGAGTTTTAGAATATTCTCTCATTGTTATGAAAGATGCAAAGATTTCAGTCTTTTTGGAGGGTTGGCATGAAATAACGATTCTATCTCACTTTCTTACTGAACAGCATACAAGAGGTGATTAATGATTGTTAAACCATGTGAGTTGTATCCTTGATGACTGCTCTGTCAGTAGGTCTTGTGGAAAGCAAGAGAGATGTCAAAGCAGCCAGAAAAAGATAAAAGAAAATATTAAAATTCTTGAGAAAGGATGAATCAAATTGAAATAGGAGAAAGTATTTAATGTATTTTTGTATTTTAAATAGTGCATAATATTTTGTCTGAAGAACTGTTTCAATTGAACATTTAAGGGAACTGCAAATTTTACTTCATTACACTTAGGGTTTAGAAATTAAATTAGGAATCAGAAGCCAGGACTTATTCACCTTATGAATAATATGAATGTTTAGATTACACCTTAAAATGTGTGGCTTTCAGCAGACCAAATTCAGCTGCAACACACTCTCAACTGTGCCACTAGCTAGCAATCAAGGTGTCTGCTCGTCATCTCTGATTAAAGATGGTTCCACTTCTCTAAACTTTCACTTACACCTTATTACAATACAGGATTAATTTAGTAAACACATTAGGAGTTGTTCTGTCTGTAATCAATCATAACAATCTTTCACTGGAAAGCACATGTAATTAGGGAAAACTACGCTATTAAGAAGGTATAATACACTGAATGAGCTTGTCTTAAAAGGAAAAAAATATTTTCATAGCTCATCACAGGCGCTTACAGTAAATGTGGCCTTACTGGGAGTTTATTACTTTTGTTGTTGTCTTTCATGACTTTCTGTTGTTTGTGAGAATAGAATATCCTCTTGCCATGATCCACTAATTTTCATAATTGTTTGCTGTTTGTCAGCTTCACTGTTGTGTTGCTCAACCACCCCCTACTACTGTCCTTTCATTTCTTCCTGTGCCTTCCTTTCAGTTTCATCATTTCCCTAAATGTCTTTCTTTATAGTTAGGTGCCGGTTCTTGTGTACAGCAAAATCCCCCAATTTTAACTCCATGTTTTTCCCCAGCAACAAGCAGTCCTTTCCACAGTGTTTTAGTAAGCTGTCTTCGTTGTCACTTTAACAGGTTCAATGTTTAGTAGAATCACCACGTTATTCTTGACTTCCTTTGATCAAAACGATGTGACAGTTTTCCAAGTTCAAGTAGTATGCCTACTGAAGACCCACCACGTTATTTTTTAAGGTGCTGGGATCTGGCAGTATTTCCACAGCATGAACACTGTCTTAAGGAAACATGACAAGCACACTCAAATGATCAGAATTTAGCCAGCCTTAATGTGCAAGAGGGATCAATAATCCTTGTGTAATTTTTTTCTATTACAGTTTAGTTCCAAAATACCTACTGAAGAGTGAAATGTATCAGCAATGTTATTTCTTAAAAGCTAGGATAAAAAATTTATTAGGTCCTTTTCCTTGAGATGTTTTAGATACTGAAGACTACAAATGTAGTTGCATCCACTGTGTCCAAGAGAGAGGCTTACAAGTGCTGTGGAATATGTATTTATTTTCTTCAGGGTTTGGCTCACTATCTCTACATACCCAAGTAAGGGGAAGCTAAGGACCATGGTAATTTTCCTTTTAGGTTATGTTAGCAATGAAGACCCACATTCAGTAGTTATTTTTTGCTGGTGTATTGTGTATGTACTTCATGATGAGATTATTACATTCTATGTCCAATATCCCGTTTGGTAACGTATAGAGTCAAGGCATATACCTTGCCAAGGTATAGAGTTGCTCTTCATCACCTACAACTACAGCCTTCAGTGAGCAAGCTCTGAGCATTGCTTGTATTCCAAATACCTGTGAGCCAAAAATAGGCCACACCAGAATTGTTTGTTGCTTCTTCCAGGACATAACTACGCCCTGCTTGGTCCCTGATCAGGACATCCCTCTAGTTTTAGATCCAGCAGGAGATCCAAAGAGCAAGGTAATTTTCACTTTGGCTGCAACATAGGCTGGGAATTTTAAAGTCAGCTGCTCCTTCCCAAGGACAGAGGAGACTACCAGCCCTGGTGTGGCCAGTTCCTTTTCCTTTACTGGCCTTTTCTTCAAATCATAGTTCAAGGCTTTCCCATTTAAACTTTACCTTTGCGATGTCCCTTTCCGAATCATTCCCTTGCAAGTTTCCCGTTCACACATTTGCACTCTGCTTGTGTACATGTGGTTGGACATGGTCAGTCCAAATCAGTTCAAATAATCAGTTTTCACCTGGTTTAATGAAAAATTAAGTCAGATATGCAATAATTAAGCTTGCTGAATTTAAGCTACTGTTAAAATAACTGGGATAACAAGACATGGCTATCACAATCTCCGCTTAACCAGATCTAATGAAATACCTTTTTCTGTTTTTTTGCGGTTTTGGTAGTGGCTAAAAAACTTAGCCACTAAAAGAAAAATAAAACTTTTCAAACCACTTATTTTAGAAAGATACTGAAAAAAGTTAGAATATTTTCTTATGTGACTCTTAATTTTTCATCGTTTAATTAAATGAAGAATATTCTGCAGTTTCACTTATGAATTTCACTGCTACTTCAACAAGAATTCCATGTTGTTTCACAATTTGAATAGGCAATTGAAATTCCACAGAAGTGAGTAGATTTTTATGTCTGTGCATAACTGTAAATACACTGTTCTAAGACAGTACTTTTCTTCAGAGGTGCATATCTGGAAATGAAGAATGAGTAGTTAAAATCTCAAAATTAATGTAGTGACTATTATTTGGCATAAATATTTTTAATCCAACAGATTCTGCTTTTCTAACATATTTTTCTTACCAGACTCCCCTTTGTGTGTGCCATGGGTCTTATATTTTTACATAAATCTTCACTGATTCCTTTTGCCTGCTTATTGTACTTGATTGGGTTCAATTTCAAATTCTACCTTGCTAATTTAGGCTGATACTAGAATGATGTCAAAATGTGACATCTCATTACTGTAAGTAATCCTCTGTAATCTGTGTACCCTATCGAGAGTTCCTGTTGTGCTCTTCATTGGCATGAGGCTCCTTAGAGTATCTTAGAATGTTAGAAAGGCAGATTTAAAGAAAAAAAAAGAAAAAATACAGCAACACACCCTCCCCACCCCCAAAACCCCAAATCTGAGCAGACCTCAAAATGGGAGAGGAAGGGAAACTGAGAACCTGGAAAAAAAAATTAAAACGCTAAGAGGTAAAAGATGGGAGGAAAATACAGGTTAGAGAAACTAAAGAAGGGTCTGTTATAAATCTCTTTTGCTTAGTTCCAGTTTCCTTCAATTCCTTTTTCATTTTCAGTATGCTATTCTTTCCTCACATTTCCAAGGGAAGTGTGTTCCCTCCTTCTCCATTCGATACATTATTCTTTTCCTATTCCTTTATCCTATCCAGAGCACTTCTTTCCATGTTCCAGACTTTTCCCTTTTAAAGTTCCTTGCATTATGATACTCTGCACTCAGCCACAACTGTGCTTTGCCTTTACATTGTGTTGAACTTCACTGACTACTTATGCATGACAGTTATTTATAAGTGTTACACTGATTTTATTTTAAAATGTTGAAGAAGTCACTAAGACCTCCACAAGCTTGGTAAGGTTCTTGAAAATGACCTGACTTACAATTTCCTATCTTTTGTGCCTCTTAGAGGTTTAAGCTCCTGAAAAATATTTTATGAATAGGATATGGAAACTGCCATAATTCTGAAAAGCCTCTTTTTACTTGTAAAATTTCAAACATTTCTGAAACTTACCTGTTGCTAAATGACTGCTATTCCTGCTTAAGCAACCTGTGGTGGCAAGCAGAGCCTCACAGGAGGAATACGAAAGCAGAAAATGATTATGAAAACAGTGATTATCTTGAGAAAAAAGTCTAACTTTAAATGGGATATTGAGTTCTAATTTTTGCAGTTTTGCTCTGTGGAAATGCATAGGCATGAGCCACTGGCAAGAAAGAGAAATTGGGCAGTTAGTTATATAACAAAGACAGAAATGAATCACCTTGTACCTCATAATTGGAAGGTTTCTTATAAATTAATTGCAGCGTAAATTCCAACCTATGAGATAATAACAACCTCTAAACATGAACTTGTGCTTCACTACTATGATTTAATTGTATGGTTGAGTAGCGCAGCAAATTGAAGTACACCTATCACACAGTTCTACATAGTAATTTGTATGCAACAGGCTGTGTCTCTTAAATTGCTCAAATAGCCATTTATTTTGATTATAGTCTTAAAGACATGGAAAATTGACTGAGTCACATGACTTATACAAAGTATTATTCTCTGTTCTTATATCTGTTTTAAAGTTACGTTATAAGTCTTATTTCTTAATCTGCATTTGCAATGTTGATTGAGTTAAAATAATGCAGATATACTGAGTACTTTAAAATTGTGGCTTTGGCCATTCTTACTACTTTTACATTACCATCCTTTGTGTTATTTTAGGACTTACAATGAAACATGCTCATGATTCTTAGGCTTTAGCATGTATAACTTTGCTTTTTTTGTTGGTATCTGAAATACTAAGTTTTAATGGAACTGATAAAACATGAACAAGTAGTCTTTCATTAGAAAGACTGCACTCTGTAAAATCACCTTGATAGAGAAACTGTTCTGTCATAAAGTTTTCAAATAAATTTATTCTTGTATCCCTTTTAGTTACACATGAGCTAAGGTAAAGCTTTAAGTGTCTGTATGCTGTTGGTTGACAATGCAAATTCTTTGTCTTTGGGTGGATATTCAAAACGTAGCACATGCGAGAATACTTTTTTCCATCTGGTAATATACATGGATGTCTTGTAAGCAAAGACATTTAAGAAAAAAAGAGTAAAAATTTGAGGTACATACTTCCCTGAGGAAAGTGAACATCATTATACTGTGTTGATTTGGTGGGAGTTTCTGGGGGTAGAAAGGGAGAAGTGGTCCCTTACTGCTGGACATGTTTTATAGTGTTTATTAATTTTTAGCCTGTAACAATGATTTAGTACTTTAAATTATTCCTTCAATATATCTTGATGATAAAAGCTACTAATTACAAGTTTTTAAGTAATGAGTTTCTAATAGGTATTGTTTCTCCATGAGTCTCAGATCTGTTTCTCAAGTATGCAGTTGTTAAAATTTGTGATGAGTATCCAGTATAATCTGGGGTTTTTTGTTTGTTTTTTAAGAATGAGATAATAACATTAAGGACAATTTTTAATAAAAATGCAACATGGAGAAGGAAAGTTTATTGAGAAAGAAAAGGAGAATTACATTTTTCATATAGAAGTAGATCTTACACTGTAAAGAGAGAACTGAGACAGTTCTCTGAAGAGTAAGGAATGTCAAGTGATATAACTTCTTTTTTTCATTAATAAAGTGATGCATTATAATAAGGGAAATATATTTTTCTCACAGGATAAAAGGGAAATAAGCAGAAACTATACAGAACTAATGTGGGGATGCAAGAGAACTCTAGTATTTTTGTGAATTTAGCCCAATTTCCTTTCCTTATCTTTTTGCAGTACAGTTCAATGTTATCTGTAGCTATCCAGAATATGAGTAATTAAGATGAAAAATTAAGCTTCATTTGTTTTGATAGTAGGGCTTTTTTTGTGTGTGTTTTTATTTTTTTTTATTTCTAATATGAAGAAATTGTGATTTAATTTTTTTTTATAACTAATTTTTCAATGCATGTTTCTTGTCTAGCTGCTAAGGAAAAGGCATATAGGAAATGACATAGTTACCATTGTCTTCCAAGAGCCAGGAGCACTTCCTTTTACTCCAAAAAATATTCGTTCTCACTTTCAACATGTATTTGTCATAGTCAAAGTGCATAATCCTTGCACTGAAAATGTGTGCTATAGGTGAGTAGAGCCTTATAACTATTTAAGTTTGGTTTTAAGATTATAATGGAACTGCCTCATCAATTTTGTATTTCCTAGCGATATTATGTATACAAATTAAAAATTTCTGCTACATTTTCTTTGAGTTTGAAAGCCCGGTGTCTCCCTTGCACATATCTAGGCTTGTGAGACAGTTTGTAGACAGAAAAGGGTATGTGCAGAACTCAGTGTTGCTAATTTATGGGCACAATATTGGGGTATAACAAGTTAGTAAAAATAAGATTTGCAGACATAGCAATTTAAATTAATTTAGAATTTTTATTGCTCATTTCCTTTTTCAAAGAAAGTGATTTTAAATAAAGTACTTCAGGAGGCTATTAACTTGTATAAATCCCTGAGTATGACAATATGACAGCAGGATGAGTCATGGCCTCTAAGTACATGAATGAGGACTTTTTGGGGAGTGTCAGTACATCTCAAATTTCGAATGTTCGCAACTCTCCCATTTAAGTTACTGCATTAAGAATTCTAGCAAGGTAACCAGGTGGAAGCATAGTTCTGAACTGATTGGGAATCGTGCAAATAATGATAAGGACTTGAAACATAATGGTGCAGGTTTAGCATGTATACATGTTATTTGTTCATTGTTTAGAATGAAAGTAAAGTGCATCATGAGGTCAGGTCATATTCCTGTCTCTTAGCTGCCTTTTACAACTTAAGCTATCTTTTACAATTTGATTTTGTTTCAGTTTCTCTTTTGTGTTTAATAATATATGACATTTCATAAGTTACAGTCTTATTACTAAATTTTGTCTGTCTGTCATCCCAAATGTAACGGCATTTTAGTCAAACTTGTAGTGTCTCTATGTAGTTTGCACAGTATTTTGAAATCCTTTTTCAGTTGAAATACATTATGTAGGGATCAATTTTCAGTGAGAAAATGTTCCTATTTTACATCTTGCTGTGAACTGTCTGTATCAACAATTATAATAATTTGGGAATTTTATTAACACAAAGTGCTCCCATTGTAGACACATTTGACCAATACTTTGTCTTCGTGCTTCATTATAACAAAATATATGAGGATTAAAATAAATTCTGGGCTTTTTTTATATATTTCTCTAGCTTTAAGATCATGCAACTGAGTAACAACTGAAAATTGTAGGCTTACATTAAAAAATTCTTAAACTTCTTTCATTTATATTTCAAAAAGCATTTTAATGTTTATTCCATTAAAGAAAGCAGACAGTGACACCCTAAGAAGTCGCCCTTGATAGTTTTTATGTTAGGAAGATGCATCTGTAATGTCTTATATCTTTAACAGAAAAAAAGCCATTTTAAAACAGACAGCCCAATTGGTTTTCTTTGACGTGTTTCAAATATCTGAAAATTGACATGTCAAAGCTAAACTGAACTGTGTAAGTGGACTGCCCAGGTCACAGCTCTGCTTGTCACCTGACCTTTTTTTAGGAATTAACCACTGAATTTTTTTCTTTCTCTTTCTAGTGTTGGTGTTTCACGATCAAAAGATGTACCTCCATTTGGTCCACCCATTCCCAAAGGAGTAACTTTCCCAAAATCAGCTGTCTTTAGGGACTTCCTGTTAGCCAAAGTCATTAATGCTGAAAACGCGGCACATAAGTCAGAAAAATTCCGAGCCATGGCCACAAGGACACGTCAAGAATACTTGAAAGATCTGGCAGAAAATTTTGTTACCACAGCTACAGTGGATACTTCAGCAAAGTTCAGCTTTATTACTTTAGGGGCAAAAAAAAAGGAAAAAGTGAAACCAAGGAAAGATGCACATCTATTCAGTGTTGGAGCAATTATGTGGAATGTGATTGCACGAGATTTTGGTCAGTCTGCTGACATTGAATGTCTTCTTGGAATCTCCAACGAGTTTATCATGTTGATTGAAAAGGAATCAAAAAATGTTGTGTTTAACTGCTCCTGCAGAGATGTTATTGGATGGACTTCTGGATTAATGAGCATCAAAATATTTTATGAAAGAGGAGAATGTATTCTTCTGTCTGCAGCAGATAATTGTACTGAAGATATCAGAGAAATTGTTCAAAGACTTGAAGTAAGTACAACTTCTAAGCTGGAATTCCAAATTTTACATTTTTTATGAATTGTTAGTTGTCTACAGCTCCTTTAAGATATAATTAATAATGTTCTATGTTTATAGTTTGAGAGTGGTTTCAGTCTTCAGAAACTATTGTAAACAATAATCATTAAAAGAGCATATGAGATAAGTGTTCTAAATGCATTTTCAGGGATGAGGAATCTGAAACCAATAATCTGATACACGTGCCCAAGGCCACAGGTAGTTTCAGTGTCAAGATTGAAAAGATGAGCTTTTGTCTGCTCTTGCTGTAGCCTCTTCTCAAATCACAAGTCTTTAGTTAGAAATATACCTTAATTTAGAAATATACAAAATCTTAATGTAAAAATATACTCACAATTTTTATAATAACCCATTAGCAGGTAAATTGTATAAGTGATTCCGCTGATTTGTTCCTCTACACTGAGCAACTGTAGCAAGTGAAGAGAACTAAGCCAATTAATGCCAGGTTTTTACAGCTGACTAGATGAAGTTTTTCAGACACTTGACACTGCTAGCACAACTGTTCTGAAGCTATTTCAGTCAGTACAAACAAGCTGACAGGAATGCCAAGGTAAAATTGTTGATTCATTTAAAGTGGTTACACTTTGCTCTTTGATCTTAATTTAAATTATCTAGATGGTCTGAATATTGTTTGTGTTAGAATGCCTGGTACTGAAAGAAATCATTATGCTTACCTTTCACACTGGAACACTTGTATCGCAGCTGATGGTTTAGGGCCTCTCTAGTTCTATGGTTGCTTTTAGCATTGTTCAATATCATGCTCTACGTTTTGATATAGAAGCTCAGAGGTGACCATTGCAAGCACAAAAAAGCATTTAAAACTCTGAACTGCATACTTTAAAAAACCTTTAAGTGACTCAAAACGCAGCTAGGCTCAACAATCACATGTGTCAACAGATGCTGAAGATGAAAGCTCAAACTGTGATGTAATATCAAACTTCAATGATCAGATGATTAACCATTTTCAGTCACTAGTAAAAGCGTTTCTTAAAACCAGTGACTAACTAAACAAGATTATCAAAGAAATAACTATATTTTATTGTCTTGGTTTAATTCACACAGACGAATAGGAAACCTCTCTGAATATTCAGATAAAGCAAAGATGTGCAAAGCAGAGACTGCTTTTGGTTTGGACAAAAAAGAATCAGTTCAGGACTAAAAAAAAGGGCTGATGTTTGTCAGTCTATAATCAGATCTATTTGTGGGGAAGAATATCTAGTGATATAAGTAGAAAGGCCAGCAAAAGCAAGCTGTAGATTGTAGATTGGTGGGCTGTGCTTGAGGTCAGAAAAAGCAGTGGTTCTGATCTTCAGTCTATCAGCGAATGGCAGAGTGATACAAGATTAAATAAAATCCCTGAATGGATCTCTAGACAAGAATCTCAGTAGACAAAATTTCCTTGGAAGCCTGTATGCTAAAAAAAAAAATTCACCTTCTTCATAGGATTTAGAGGATTTGTGTCTTTTAATTCCATCTGTATTAAGCGCATTCAGAGAAGCTTGCTCTTAGTTCATGCATAGCAACCCGTTCACTGAAACAGAAAACAAATAAGCAGAATGACCTACTTAGAAGTGGAGCAGCACTATGTTTTATTTGACATTACTGTGTAACATGTAGTGTCACTTTTTATGGGATAAACTTGTGGAAGACTTGATCTCCTGGAATCTTTTCTATTGGGAGTGCATGAATCTTTGGCAGGAATGTTTATCTTCTTCTCTTTCAACCTTTGACTGTTTAACTAACTTGAAGAAGAGAAGTTGAGTGCTCTGAGTTGAGGAAATCCATATACTTTGTTTCATGCATTCATTCAGCTGTATCCTATAATTGTGGCATAATGATAAGAAGATGTCTATCCTCCTACCACCCCAACCAAGAACAATGTGTAGTTTCATATGTATAAAATTCCATCCCTCATTTGGGCTCCTTATTCTCATAGCATGTTCTTTTGCTGTGAGACTAAGTTTCATATTTATTTTAGAAACTTGCTGCAGAAGCGTAGGGAAACCAGTGAGGAGGTGAAAACTTCATTTTTCACATATCTGGTTCATAAATTATGAAAGTCTTGTTTAAAAGTTAGTCATGACTGAAGATGAACCTCAGGGCTACAAAAACTAAAAGAGTTAAAGCTTAGTGCTGTCAGCATGCCATATCATTCTATATGTACAGTTATCAATACAAAAGAGAGCTCTGTTTAAAATGAAAAGCCTCTAAAAGATACCAAACCTCAGATCTGAATAACAACAAAGGAAATAGTTGGCTTTTTTGGTTTTGTTTTTTTTTTTTTTTTGATAGGAAGACTCAGAACATGATTTTGTAAATAACATTTCCAGAGTACATTTTGGACACCTTAAGAATAACATTCACATTTTAACTTTGAAGCCTACATCTTCAGAAGTAACTGGAAGGTTATTTGAGTCATGAAGTCAAAGTGCTGCAGTTTAAGCAGCCTAAATTTGCCAGGCAGTGATTCTCAGAATATCAAATCCTGGCAAGGTCTTTCACCAGTATTTCGCAGCTCATGGAAGATTAGCTGCCGATGAATGAGGGCTAACTCTATTTCATTGCCTTGAGTTTATCGCAGGTTAAAAGCATAAGCATAGGCCAGCTCCCTCTGATCAGCAAACTTACAGTTGTTCAAGCGTTTGTGACACCTCTTTCTTGTGTGTCCAAGTTCCGATTTTTTCTGCTCAGTGACAGATATACATATAGAAATATTTTATAAAGGCAGTAATGCTTTAAAACTAAGGTACCCAAAACTGTGACTTTCAGACACTGACCAAGTTTCAGGTGTAAGTTATATAAATGCTCCAAAGTTTCTCCAGTCAACCACTGGATTGGGTAGGAAGTAGAAGTTAGGCCACTCATCTCTGACTCTGTCACAGATTTGGACAAAAGATGTGTCCCAACAGGAAGCATAGAAAGGAAACTGTGAAAGTAACTTGCATCTTAATGTTGCCATTTCTTAAGTCCCTTTGTCAATGATGGAGGTATACTTTCAGAATAGTTGCTGGTGAAGGAGGCAGTCCCATACATTTCCCTTCCTGACACCCTTTTCGAGTACTGTTTTAAAAATCAGGTTTTTTTTCAGCCGTATTGTATCTCTGATCTGTCTGCACAGCTGCACAAGTGCTAATGAGATGCGAAGGACAACATAGGGGTGATAGGGTCTTAGATCAGCTCAAACCTCCCATGAAATTGCAACTCATCAACTGCTTCTGACTTGGGTAGTGAAAGAAGTGGTTTGTGACAGCTTCACTCGGTAACAGCACCAACATCTCACTAGCTGCACAGTCCCATTTCCATTCCATGTAGTTCTGAATTAGAGAAGCACACAATGAACAAGGGAGCTAGGCTGCCCAGACTCTGGCTCAAGTAGACAATGACAGGGGAGAATGGCTCTTCCAAAATAGCCTCCTAAATTAAGCTCAAGCTATAAAACAACTTTTGCAAAGACCTATCTTACACAATGGGCTATACAGAACAGTAGCCTCCTATCAGGCACCTTAAATCAAATGCCTAAGTTGAGTAATGTGTGTATCTTTAAAGGTCTGATATTTGCCCTCTAGTATTATAGAGCACTGTGTTATCTTTGAATGATAGGCATTATGAGCAGTGATTTCTTTTATAATATTTCACAGTGGTTAAGATTTTGTTCTAAATTGTACTAACACAGCTAAAATACATACTGATCTGGTGACACTGACTGAAGGGAATGCTAGGGTAACTCTCAAGCTTACCTTTTAAGCTTGGACTAGAATTTAGTCTTAGTCTGGTGCAGTATCCCATCGTATGTGCTATTGTATGGTTATGTTTTACTGGGCAAAACTGTTGAGAACTCGTTATGTAGTACATAGAAATAAGCCTGCTTAGCAAAGCTTGAATTTGAAGGATGTTGGCTATTCCATATGACAGACTTACTTTTCACTGAATATGAAGAAAGTAATTTATTTGTTTCCAAATTTCCCAGTGACATGGAAGCTCTCACGCCATTTTAATGATATTCTTATCTGGAGGGGGTGGTCGTTAGGAATCTGAGTACAAGTCAAAATATATCAAAATTATTTTCATTGCTGTGTTCTTGAGGAAGAGAAGCTGCAAAAGCTCAAGCATTTCACTCAATTTGGCTCATGTTATATCTCAACTTTGAAACTGTCTTAATACTGAACTAAAAATGCCTGTACTGTTATAGTCAGTCACCGACTAGAATGAAGTAGCTAACAGGACAGTATTTTGCTTGTTTTGTGTTTTGAAACTAAAGCAGCCGTTAAGCTTTCAATGACATGGAAGTGGTGTTGTGGGAATGTTGGGCAAGGGGGAAGGAACTTCACAAGGGCCAGCTGCTTGCTCTGGGGATGTGAGAATTTTAGCATTGTGAAATGTTTTTATCATTTTGTTTTATATAGAAACCTTAATTCAATCATAAATGTTTAAATAATCAGTATTAGTATGTTAAAGATATCTCTGTCTTTGCAGTTCACACCTTTATTATTTTTGAAAACAGATCTGTGTCCCCAAGGAGGTGAGTGTCCTAACACTATTGTAACAATCTGATACTTCTTTAGATAGTGACCAGAGGATGTGAAACCACAGAAATGACCCTTCGGAGGAATGGGTTGGGCCAACTTGGATTCCATGTGAACTTTGAAGGGATAGTGGCAGATGTGGAGCCCTTTGGTTTTGCATGGAAGGCAGGCCTACGGCAAGGGAGCCGCCTGGTTGAGATCTGTAAAGTGGCTGTGGCAACTTTGACTCATGAACAAATGATTGACCTTTTGCGTACATCAGTGACAGTAAAAGTGGTGATTATTCAACCACATGAGGATGGAGCACCTAGAAGGTAATGAGCAACAGTTCTCAATATAACATTTGTATCTGTTTGTTTTTTTGTTTTTCTCTGGTATTGCTTAAATGATGACTCTTTTATTAGAGACCCTCAGGAAGTGGGTATTATCTCTCATGTTTAGTGATACTATTATTGAGGCTTTTAAAGCAGTCTTTTTCTCAAAACCACTCTTGGCTTTCAATAGAAGATAAAATGGATCTTATAGGAAATTTAATGGAAAATTTGTATTTCTATGCCTCTGAAAGAGTAAGAAGTAAACTTCAGTGCATCATGACTGAGCTCTTATGAAATCTGATGCGACTTCTTGTCTTCCCCAGGACAATTTTATATTTTAATACAAAATTTGAAAATTGAAAATCCTTCTCTGAAAACTGTACCTTGTCAGTCTTTGACATTTCTCTGATTCCTGGCTATTTGAAAAAGATGTGGTTTATTTTTTCTTATGTTAAAATCTTTAAATCTTAACAAAAGTACTGAAATACTGCGATCTGGATAGATATGGTACTAAGTTTTACAGTCTTCCTCACTTTCTGCAGGTATCTAATGTAGTCATAATAAATAATGAATTACAACGAGATCATCAGTTAAAGCAAAGAAATCTTGTTCAATATGAAATAAATGCTCACATGCTCAGGAAAAAGACTGTAATAATGATTACTATAGTGAACATACCACTTGTTTTCTGGGTTGAAATGCAATTTCCTTTTGTTGGTGTTCCTTTTTTGGTGACAAAAATTTTTGCTCTTCTCTCATTTTTTAATACTATGAGGTAAAGAAGAAGTAGAGAAAAATTGAAACTTTCTAATAATGTGGCTTCATTTTTTATATACCTTCTCTAGGCACTGTTAATTTGGCTCATTCTAAATGAGAACTGTACCAGAGTAATTGAATTACTCGTCCTCTTGTAGAAGGCCAACTTTAAATCTCATGTTGATTTTTAATTTAACAGAAAAAACATTAGATGTGTTGCTTTTGGCAAGAAAACAAGCCATAAAATTTTACGTAGCATACAACACTATGAAGTTGCTGCCAACTGTACACGAATACTGTTTAATTGGTGGCAATTCTCCAAGTAGTCGTTGGCCTGATGAATGACACAGAAGTGCTCTCCCCTGCCTCAACCTGTATGTTGATGTGTTGGGTTCTTTACTGAAGAAAATGCCTGTGAATGTAGAATACCACTGGTTTGCTTAGTTGGATTGAATTTGCAATTAAGCCTCACTTTGCTTAGCTTTGCTATTCTCACCATCTGCTTCTGGGTATGAATTTTCACTGACTTGTTTGGTATACATTTCCAAGCTGTTTACAGAATATGAGCCTAATGAGCTGATCCTATTGTACTGAAGGTAAAAATGTGTATTTTATAGGCCCTAATAGAAAAATACATACTGTATGAATTGTTTGTATCTTCTTTGATGAATTTTTAGAAGTAAAATGTTGAAATCCTGGATCAGCATGATACATGGCACTCAGCCTATGTGTAGGAAGAGTTCTAACTGAGTGCCACCAAACTGGGAAAAATCTGCAAAAGCTGCTTTTGTTTGTTTTGGGTTTGTTTTTCTTTTTAATTTTTAAATCTATGTGACTAATTACTAAGGAAAATTTTTTTTTCTATTCTAAAATATAAAAAACACCGAAGCATTTATGTGTAAGTTTTCAGTCTCATCTCTAGCATAAAACAGAAATCTTGATTAATGCCTCTTTCTCACAAATATCAACTTCACACTGAAACAGAAAGCTCCTCATGTCCCTCTTTGTGTTCACTAATATATTTGTGATTTTGATTGTCCAGCCTAAAAGTGATCTAATATCTGAAGACTTTTGAGATTGCATTTTCTTAATGTTTGTAGTCTAACAAAGCAGACAGCAATATGGTTATCATGTGACAAGTTTTAGAGTTTCAGTTGACAAACACAACCTATGATATTGTTTGTAAAATTTACTAATGAGTGGGGGAATAAGGAGAAGGCAGAAAGGCATAAACTACCAGAGGCTTGGAGAAAGGAGATAAATCTATCACAG